>JAJTWR010000374.1:197500-200000 GCA_021613335.1 Whitmania pigra | reverse complement strand
ATTGCAACCTGAGTTTTGTCTCCGTAATTGCATGCTTGCTTTTATTACATTACGTAAAGAAATATCTTTTTGTCTACTTAATGATGCATCATCATCATCATCATCATCGTCAACGTCGTCATCATCATTATCATCATCGTAAATCTATCATTATCATCATCTCACAGCTTCCGGTCTTCAATCAGGTGCGCGATTTTAACAGGCGCATTATACAAGCGGGCATCGACTTTTAATGGCTTCAGAACCACGTGACTGATTTTGGTTTCGTTGAATTTGTTGTTTTGAAATGTTGTTGTTGTTGAATTAAATGTTGTTGTTGTTGAATTAAATGTTATTGTTGTTAGTAACAAGTTGTTGTTGTTTGTTTAGCAAGCTGTGTTGAGTTGAATTATTTTTTGCTTCATAAATACTTTTATTTATTTGCTTCAATAACAACTCTAAATCTTGAGATAAATGAAAGAAAGAATGAGTGAATGGAGAGATGAATGAGTGAATGAATGCATAGATGGACGAGTGAATGAATGCATAGATGGACGAACGATAAGCTCTTTCGACAACATGCTTTCATTGAATGAATTTTGAATTGAAATAATTTTAACCTGCCAATGTATGCCCTTCAGCATACATTCCTTCGCTCAACATCATCATCACCATCATCATCATTCAATATGGATCAAACAGATCATTTTAATATCTCAGCAATGTTCTTGCCTTTCGTAATCACCTTCAACTGAAAGGAATTACACCAATTATCGAATTATTACTTGAAATTGTTTACAAAATGTTATGAGTATCCAATAGCTACATTAATATTATATAATTATCATTACATTAATATTAACACATTAATATTATGTAATTATCATTACATTAATATGTATATGTATATGTAATATTAATACATTAATATTATCTAATTATTATTACATAATAAATTAATATTTTATAATAATTAAAGTTCGATCCTCGTTGAGGCTGTTTGATGTGATGTCACGTGTTCATCAACATTCACTTTCATTCTTTCACATGGACAGTGATGATGATGATGTTGATGATTTTTTAGTAAATAACAATTTATTATCTAAGGAAACGAAGATTTACAATATTATAAAAAATTTTTAGAACTTAACTTCAAAGCAGTGAAATGTTTGAGTGGTTTTTAAATCTAAATTTTAAAATAATTTTTTTTTAATAATTTTTCCAGGTCCCTCATTAACTCATTGGATAGTGAAATAGAGCGTAACCATTGAATACATTAAGCAATTAACGTTACAAACACCTGATACGCAATAAATCCTCTCCATTGGACTGAACCATCACGTGACCGGAAGTCATCGAAAGAATTGGATTCCATTTTGTATCTTTTTACCAGAAACCAGAATTGCTCGCATTGGTTCAGTGCAGAGGTCGCCATATTGAATCCAGTTTCAATGGACGGATTGTATTACACTGGTTTCATATTTATCGTTTTGGTGTCATCTCTTCGTCATCACTAGTCTACCTGGATATTACCTGGTTATTACCTGGATATTACCTGATATTTCACTCAACGATGCGATGGCAAAGCTGCACTGAGGAACTTGCAACGGGTTTATTTTCTTTCACGGCTTCTCGTTCATCTTCGCCTTCCTCCTCCTCCTACTCGACATCATCATCATCATCATGCCTGTGAGGAGAGGTCACGTGGCACCACAAAATACTTTCATTGACACCATCATTCGGAAGTTTGATGGACAGAGTGAGTTTTTTTCATTCTTTCTCTCTTATATCAATCCATCCGCTTGTCGTATTTCACCCATCCATCCATCATTCCACCCATTCCTCCATCCATCCGTCCATCCGTCCATCCGTTCGTCCATCCATTCATCCATCCATCCATCCATCCATCCACCATCCATCATCCATCCATCCATCCATCCATCCATCCATCCATCCATCCATTCCATCCATCCATCCATCCTCCATCCATCCATCCATTCCATCCATCCATCCATCCATCCATCCATCCATCCATCCATCCATCCACCATCCATCCATCCATCCACCATCCATCCAGCCATCCATCCATCCATCCATCCATCCATCCATCCATCCATCCATCCATCCATCCATCCATCATCCATCCATCCATCCATACCTTGTCTGTTTACGATTTACTTCAGATTTGATTTGTAATGTCATGTGCCATGCATCAACCTTCGCTTTGTTTACAATTCACAGGTGCATTCGTTGGTCAGTTGGTCACAGTTCACAAACAGCAGAATATTTGTTCACGTCAATTTTAATATTTATTATTATTAATTTTAATTGAAGTAGAAAATTGCACATCTTATAACAACAGTTTGATAACCATCATCATCATCATCATCAACACCGTCATCATCATCAAAACCCTTTCACTTTCAATGCTTAGTTGTTCCAAGGCCTCCCAGTTGCTTTGTTTTCGTTTTCAGAACGAAACTTCTTTCGACCTGAGGTGAAAAGTTCGCAATAAAAAAAT
>JAJTWR010000374.1:0-192500 GCA_021613335.1 Whitmania pigra | reverse complement strand
GTCAAAGGCGAGTCGACAGGAAGGATGTTGGCTGCTGGCGAGAAAAGAGAAAGTGAGTGACAGATGTACTGATCTCATGATCATTAGATGAATTGAATTGATTCAATTAATACTATTAAAACTAATTGCTAAGTATTTAATTTATTATTATTATTATTATTGTTATTATTATTAATATTATAATTATTATTATTTTATAGTAGCAAATACTATATTGTATTAATTAGTTTCTAATCATCGTTATTGATAAAATAACTCATGTTTGAACAAAAAATGTTCAACGACAGAATTCAGCCTCAGAAAAATGAGCTTCTTCCATTCCAAGCAAACGTCGAGCGATAATGACGTCACATCCGGCAAAGCGGCCCAGCCCTCGAAGGGCGTGACCTTGGACGTCAAGGACACCGGAGTTCGACTTCCGCCGCAGGTGCGTCTTTGCAAACGCAGAAAGTCCGAGCAGAGGTCGATGTTCGTCGCTTCGAAGAAACACAGCTACAAACTTCCTGTTCCTGCCATCAAACCAAACGTCACTGAGAAGTTTGCGCAGGTGACGATTATGATGATGATTATGATTATGATAGTGATTATGATTATGAAGGTGATGATGACGATTGTGATGCTAGTGATGGTGATGTTGCGATCATGGAGATATTGATGACAATTGTGATGAAGAATTCTGAAATAATGACGAATATTTGAAAATGTCATCTGAATACGAATAGAATAAAAACTATTTAAATATTATTATTACTATTATTATTATTATTATTATTATTATTATTAATGTTGCCAGTAATTAAATGTGGGTATTGTTAAATTCATCGTTGACGTTAGCCAATGAAATTGAATATTAATTTAATATGCAGATGAAGTTGATTGGTGGAATGATAAATAGTAAATAATAAATCATGGTCGTACCGCATCTCTCCTTATTTAGCGCTGACGTCATAAACCACGTCGTGCGTGACGTCACGGATGACTTATCCCGGATGAGAATGAAGAAACCATCTGTCTATGTTTGTGCTGGTCGAGGCACTTTTTAATGGGTCATTAGTAGCTGTAATGATGATGATGGCAAGGATTATGATAATGATGATGATATTGACGACGCTGATTCTGGTGATGATGATGATGATGATGATAATGATGATAGTCATTGGTTCGAAATTAAAAATCGTTTTGCGCTTCAAAAATCAAGCTTAACAAAGAGGATGATGTTCGTGTTGCAAAATTGAAATTCATTTTTTAGCGCTTCAGGACAGACGATTTTTGAAATTTTATTATAATTTTTATTGAAACACAAATTACCGAAATATAATAATCCTAACTTATGAAAATCCTTAAAACTTTTCCAGGTTCTGTCGCTAGGTGACGAGGTACTTCCGGAATACAAGTTGCAGGTGACAAGACCTCCGCGGTTCATCGTCCTTCACTACTCGCCGTTCAAAGCCATCTGGGATTGGATAATCCTCATCCTCGTCCTGTACACTGCCATCTGCACTCCTTATTCTGCTGCCTTCCTTCTCAACGAAACAGACAGGAGACAAGTTGAAAATGCTCTCGGCAGATACAAGGTTCAAGTTGTCTTTTAAAAATGTGTTCAGTTGGACCTCGGTAGTTTTACTGCCGGATTTCATTAGGCACACGCACACGATGCACGTGCCTTGATTATTAAATTCACGTGCACTGGAATATTAATTTGCTATTTGTTTTATAACAACCTTACGACCTCTGAACTTATGAATAGCAACAAGACCCTCTGACGATAATCGACCTGATCGTGGACATCATGTTCATCGTGGACATCCTCATCAACTTCAGAACGACGTACGTCAACAAGAACGAGGAGGTCATAACGAATCCTCGAAAAGTTGCAATCCATTATTTCAAGGGGTGGTTCGTCATCGACATGGTCGCCGCCATACCCTTTGACCTTATGCTCTTTGGATCGAACACTGACGAGGTTAGACGGGCTGTTGTTGTTGATGTTGTTGTTGTTGATGATGTTGTTGTTGTTGATGATGTTGTTGTTGTTGATGTTGTTGTTGATATTGTTGTTGATGTTGTTGTTGTTGATGTTGTTGTTGTTGTTGATATTGTTGTTTTGAGATGTAATCCAGATGAGACTGTCGATAATAATTTCTGAGTTCCTATAGTTGGTTTTTTTTTTTGAAAGTAACAATTGCATGTGTTAATTTACAAATAAATGTTAATAACAACAATACGTTACTATAAATATTTTTACTGTTTTTTTTAAATTTAATTTCTCTTATTATCCTGTAATCGACATATTAAGTATGTTGTCGAAAATAGGGCGTCTATAAATACCCTCGGTGAATTTTTCAAGCGCAATTTAGCGCCATCTTGTTCGATTATTGTTTAATTGGATGAGACTTCCGATGTATTATTGCCATGAATCTTCTGAACTCAGATTAAAAATCGATAATTGGAATTACCTCATGCAGGTAACGCGAAGCATGGCAATAATAACTCGTAATATCATCATAATAATAACTTGTAATATTATAATAATGGTAACTCATAATATTATCATAATAATAACTTGTAATATTATAATAATGGTAACTCATAATATTATCATAATAATAACTCGTAATATCATCATAATAATAACTCGTAATATTATCATAATAATAACTTGTAATATTATCACAATCAAACAATTACTCACAATATTTCCATAATAATTCATAACATCATAACAGCATTCATTTAAATGTACCTGCATCTCGCACATGTATAAAATAGCGATAGAAAGTTTCTTTTAATTTGCTGATAATTTTAATAGTATATAATAATAAATACTGATTGTTGAAATATTCTAAATTGATTTATCAATTACAATGATAAATGCCAGTTATTTAATTATCCTCAATTTAATAATCAATTATAATAATGATTTAATTATCCTCAATTAAATTACTAGACGACAACTCTGATGGGCCTCTTGAAAACCGCCAGACTTCTAAGGTTGGTGAGAGTGGCGCGAAAGTTGGACAGGTACTCGGAATATGGAGCAGCCCTGCTCATGTTGTTGATGTCTTTCTTCGTCCTCATCGCTCATTGGCTGGCCTGCATATGGTACGCCATTGCCAATTACGAGCGCTCCCTTCAACAATTGGTTGGTTATTTATAGATACTCTTTGTTTTTTAAGTTTTTTTTTTTTTTTTTGAATTTTTGATTTTTTTATTGTTTTAATGTGAAAATACTGCTATCGATTGATTGGCGTGCTCGCAATCAATCTGTTAACGGTCAATCGAGATTTCGTGATTTAATACGTTTAATCTCTCAATTCAGCCGCATTCATTCCCATGAATTTAACTCCGATTACTGAAGCAAGAAATGTTCCATCCACTCAGCCATCCCTAGATGAATCCATCCAGAGCCCAAGAATCGGATGGTTAGACGAGTTAGCCCGGCAGACCAACCAACCCTACAGCAACCTCACCCACGGGGGTCCCAGTCTTCAGTCGAAGTACATAACCGCCCTCTACTTCACATTCAGCAGTTTGACCAGTGTTGGGTTTGGAAACGTCTCTCCGAACACGAACAGCGAAAAGATTTTCAGCATCCTCGTCATGTTGATGGGATGTCAGTCGGTCGAATTTCAATTTATAAATGAATTAAAATCATAATTAAAATATTTATTTTTATAGTTAAATATGTTTTCTATTTTTTTATTAATTTATAGAAATTATTTGTAAAATATAAAACCGAATAATTAGAAATATTTAGAACAATATATACAACAATCATAATTTCTTCCAGCCCTGATGTATGCCAGCATCTTTGGCAACGTTAGTGCCATTATTCAGAGGCTGTACTCGGGCACTGCCCGCTACCATACCCAGATGCAAAAGGTCAAGGAGTTCATTCGGTTCCAGAAGATTCCGAATCCACTGAGGCAGAGATTGGAGGAATATTTCCAGCGTGCCTGGTCTTACACCAATGGGATTGACATGAATATGGTGAGTTTTCAGTATTTACCTGCGGCGGTTTTTTAAAGTAGAAAATACCTCAATGGGCATTCGATGTAATTCCTCTCGTTACTAAAGGAATTATATTTAAACATTTACAGAACAAACGAATAACTTGTTGCAATAAATTCTCAAGAAATTGATGGAAATGTGTTAGCGAAGCAAGCATTTGAAAGAGGAAAATAATAATTAGCTTAATAAAAGTTACATCTCTCCTCTTGGCAAACTTAAGCAATATTGAGTGCACGACAAGTGGCCTGAATAGCAGCCAGCGTTATTAAGTTAATTGCGTTGTAACAACCACTGCTATGGGCATTAAATTACATGCGTGGAGGAGAAGGTAATTGAAGCATTCCAGTTGCACTAATTGCCTCAGTTGGAAATGAATGGACAAATCATGATCGAGAGCCTGGAATCCATTCACAGCGGACAATGAAGAGGAGAGATAGTGAGAACGGGGGAAGAGAGGGGGAGGCAGCATTACTGGATGAGATCACCCTTTCTTTCCACGTCGAACATGATTCATAATGCGCTACGGCAATAAAAGCTTTCCGAAAAGCCGTTCAAAATTTCTTTGTTTCTGCATTTGATAATTTTTCCATCCGTCCGATCGTTCAGTCATTCCTTTCACCTCTCATGCTCTTAATTAGTCACCTGTTAGATGAACATACGTCTTAATTTGAGCTAATAACTCGAGAGCAACAAATCATACACGAAAAAAATCGACACGAATAAGACCAGCAGAATTTATTAAACTTTCATGTTCCGCTAAACTCGTCCAAATTGGTCCTGGCGTGAGAGGCTCCGACTGTAATTAGCAAGGATAATGGAAAAATTATGTCGAGAATCGAGCTCCGGATTGGTCCCATGGCTGCCTCTGTCCGGCTTAAACGTTAACTTAATACCGGCGGGAGTAATGGCCAAATCCTCGCTTCTAATTCGATAAGTCTCTTCTTGCTTTACATTATAATGCCAAGCTTTCCTTTACTCATTTTTAGTTTTCTTCACTTTTCAGCACTGCGTAATTTTCTCGAAAAATATGGGCAGCCATTTTAATCAAATTTCTTTCGGCTGGAGCCTTCACTCGTAAGAAATGTAAACAAAGAATGTTCGAAATTCGGGGCGCGAATGTTGCCATTAAGAAAGATTTTTTTTTTCGATCGTTGTCATTGCTGCTGTGAGGAGATAAAATAATAAATTTAAACAAATCAAAAGATATTTTAAATCTGCGTTGCTTATCGCAGCAACAACGATAATGCGATCCATTTAAGTTGCTTGTAGGATTAAAAATCACATTTCTTTGCCATTCTTCGATGTCAGCATTTATTTTTATTTTATTTTCATTTTTGTTTAATTTTTATTTTTTTAAAATGTATTTCATCCATTAGGTTTCCCAAATTTTGCACTGTTAACGTTATTTAATGCTAATTTATGGATTAAGTAAACGTTTTAAAAGATATTATGAAATTCGTTATCCATTTACAAAATAAATAAAAAAATATAATAATATCTACAATCATCATCAACCTTCGCAGGTGCTAAAAGGATTTCCAGAATGTCTTCAGGCAGATATTTGCCTGCATTTGAATCGTGTTCTCCTTCAGAACTCTCCCGCCTTCAGAGGTTATAATTATAATAAATAATATATATTATAATTTAAATCAATTATAATTTAACACATCATCAAATGATAAATTATAATGTAATATGTTATAATATAATAAATGCGTCATCATCAGCATCACCATTGTCATTTTAAGGACATTAGCAGCATCGGAAACGTTTCTGTCATTTTTATTATTATGTTCCTGTTATTATTTTTATGATTTTTAGTAACACAGGTGAGTGACATGCAGGTGTTTCTCACCTGTAATAATGAGAACAATGAACCAAGGAGACTCTAAATTAACGTGGGTGCGTTTCGATTTCTCCAGATGAAACGGAACATGAAAATGGAATATTTTATTCCAGGGAAAGACTTTTTAAAGAATCAAATATTCCGATTAATTATTTAGCTCTAGGCATGCATGTTGAATCAATAACATTAATACAAATTGTTTTCCATTACTAATAATGTATTAATTTACTAATCATAATTTGCATTAATTTAGTAATCATAATATTGTTACCACAACAAAATCTAAAACAGCAAGTATAACTTTTGACCCAAAAATGCGAACCCATTAATTAACTGAGTGCTTTTTGATTTATGCTTTTTAAAAGGACACAAAGGACAATTTTTACAAAAAAAAATTATTTGTAATATTTTACAAATCACGATACATTTTAATAATTTAATATTAAGTTAAAAATTTATAGAATTAAGTTGTGAATATTTCTTAGAATATTTAAATTTAATCGTTAATCATATTTAACAACTCACTAATTCTATAATTTATACAATATTATTATACATTATATAATTCTTGAAATCATAAGTACTTAATACTAATTAATAAAATATTAATTAATTAAAATTTTGAAATATATAAATATATGATAATATATGATAAAAATGAAAAATGCAGGTGCTACACCTGGCTGCCTAAGAGCCCTCTCGATGAAGTTCAAAACGACTCATGCTCCACCTGGCGACACTTTGGTTCACAGGGGAGACATCCTCGATGCCCTCTACTTTGTGTCCAAGGGCTCCATTGAAATTCTCAGGGACGATGTCGTTATGGCCATATTGGGTAATTATTAATATCAAAATAATTTAATCCTTTTATTTGGTAATTATTATTATTATTAAAATAATTTAGTCTGTTTATTTAAAAAGTATAATGAAATATGTAAATAAATATATTTTATTAATTACAATGATGCATAGTTTATGCATGTTGTTTATTATTATACAAACAGGATGAACAAATTTGCAAGTTTTAATGCCTTTTAAGTTTTGTTTTCAAATATTTAAATTGCTTTGAAAAGAAATTCATCTTATTTGTTTTTTCAATTGTTCACAATTGAATAAATAATAATATTTAAAATAATAATATTTAAAACAATCAAATTGAAAGCATTTTAAAAAATGACGAAACACGTTTCAGGAATCAACGACGTGTTCGGCGAGAACGTATGCAAGTACTCAACTGTCGGCAAATCAAGTTGCAACGTGAGGGCTTTGACCTATTGTGACCTTCACAAGATCCACAGGGATGACCTCCTCGATGTCCTTGAACTTTACCCTGAGTTCGCTGAGCTTTTTGTGCAGAACCTGGAAATAACGTTTGAATTGAGAGATGTAAGCTTTGAGTGGATGGTATTAGTTAATTATGTAATCATTAACAATTTATTATTATTATTATATTATTATTATTACTATTACTATTATTATTATTATTATTATTATTATTACTATTATTATTATTATTATTATTATTATTATTATTATTATTATTATTATTATTATTATTATTATTATTATTATTATTATATTATTATTATTATTATTATTATTATTATTATTATTATTATTATTATTATTATTATTCTTATTATTATTATTTATGTTATTATTATAAGTTTAATGTTCTTATATGATATAAATATTAGATGCAATACAAAGCCTTAGTTATTAACAACATTTAAATCATTTTAAAAGTAAAATTAGTTGATTTTTAAGTAAAATCATTAAAGCATAAATTAATTTGAACAAGTAATTCATTTACATTTATTATTAAAATTCGACAAATATAATTATTCATCATATATATCAAATATAATCGATGGTCATAATTTCAAATGTTCTCCTCAACAGGACGATCTAAAACCTCAGAACATATTCCAGTCTTCAGTTACGAATTCAATTTACAATCCTTTCCTGGTCAAAAGGAGGCGAAAGATGTCGCTTCTCAATGGACCTGCAGTATTTGGTGGTCAGAAGATTTTATGACAATTTCAAATTATTTCATAGTAGATTTCATTGTAGTATGCGGTATTTCTAGTTAATATTATTAATAGTAAATATTATTTGAGAGTAAACATCATTTGTAAAGGTTTATTAGCGAACACTTATCCAATTAGCAGATCCCTTACAGAGCACTCAATTCATTATAATTCCCGATAAGCTGCCTAACTTTTTAAAACAAATACTTTTTGTAACTGAGCAAAAAGTCCTTGAAATAAATAAATTAAATTCTAATGTGAATTAAATATATAAATTATTATATATTTATCAGAAACTATGGAGTCTCCAAGACACAACAACAACAAAGACATCGGAACTTACGACAGCTTGGATTCAGACGATGTCATTGTGACGGGTTGGTAGATTGGGTAGTTAATTGTTTAGTTAATTGGTCAATAGAATAGAGAATAGACAATTGATTGAATCGTTCATTTAATCACAACTAAGGATTAAGAATCGATTGAAAACCCTTGATTGAAACAAAGTATTCACTGGCAGGAGACCTTTCCGCCAACGCCAAATCTGACTGCAGCCGACCGAGCACCACCTTCAATCCTCGAGTCCTGCCGAGACTCAAGACCAGGGACTCGGGGGCAGGAAACGCCAAAACTTTGGACTCCAGTGAGGAAAACATCAGCCTCCTCGGCGTTGGAAACGGAGTCATTGAAATCTCTCCTGACAAAGCCGAAGTTGACCCAGATGACCTCGAGATGGAATTTGCTTCTTCCACAAAGGACAAGAATTCAGGCATGACTGGTAAGTTATAATCTTACTGGTAATTTGTAATTGACTAAGCAATTATTTATGGGTTTATTTATATTAGTGAAGATAATATGTTATGAAAATAAGCAGGAATGAATTAAACTAGATGCGTGTGGATGGAAAAGAGACGCTATAAAAGTGACAGAAGCTAATTTTAGATGAAGCAACGCATGCATTTTCACACCACCATGTGAAAAGATCTGGAAGTTCATCGTGAGAGTCCAGACGGTAATTGTAAACATTTGTAACTAACTGGGTCAAGTCGAAAGACGTCTGCAAACTTCAGAGTGTAATTCAAGATGAGAGGTCGAATGTCAGCGGTTGAATTTATAAAATTATGGTCTATTATTAATAATAATAACAATAACAATGCAAAGCATTGTAAATAATTTTATATTATTGTTATTATTAAATAATTAATTAAATTATTACATGCAGAAATCGTGATGGGAGTGAGCAGTATTGTTGATCAAATCAACAGAAGCCACCAAGACACAAAAACCACTTCTCCTTTTCCTCTCAAAGTAAAATCATTCAAACCATCAGAAATATGTTTAATTAAATATAATTTATTAATATTCAAACAAGTAATCAAATGTTACCAATTCAATCAATTCGCATGTATAGTTTCACGACACGTTACGACTGTTGCTTTCACCGTCGTTCGCAGGCGCGCAACCCTCTACGCCAACTCTCGCGCCAAAATTTATTATTAGTTATGAAATATATTATTAGTTAAATAAAATGTAAGTTAACCAATAGGCAATAAAAAAAATGCGGTTGCTCAATTTCTTTTAATCCCCGTGTTTTATTGGCGACATGTTGTTTCAACAAGCAATTACTGCAAAGAACCACCGCTGGCCAAATATTGTGATGCCACGTCAGCAAAAATACCAAGAAAAACAATGACTATAAATTAGGCGCTAGATAAATGCTTCGTAATGATAAGAGTATTTTAATATGGCTTCCATGAGCAATAATAAATAAACAATAAATAAAATAAATTAATAAATAAATAAACAAATGAACAACATAATAAAAACAATAATAATAATAATAATATGATTATTAAAATTAGTTAATGATTATTGAAGAAATTAATTAAGTCAGGTCTTTTGCGTTTTCACTATTTTTAGAGACGAAACCATCTTGGAGCCCAGATGACATTGGAAGTGCCTAAGTCAAGGTCATCTCCTTATTCATTCAGGAGGAGCAAATTGTCACATTCGGAAACCATGCCAACCGCCTCGTCACGTGGCGTTGAGAGACGTCTGACGCTATTGGCCATGTCAGTCGATTCATTCTAATTAACTTATTTAATATTTATTAGCGTTATTTTTATTATTTTCAACTTGTAGTTGAATCGTTTAATTTTAATTAACTTCATTTAATTAAATTTGTTATTGTTAATTTCAACAGGCAGTTGAATTGCTTGGAAGAGAAAATGAGCAGAGATTTGAGCCGCATCATGGAGGTATTGTGCCAACAGAGAATGGCAGAGGGCTTGGCGGGGGTTGAACCCTTTGCAACGGGAAGAAACCTGTCCGCCACACCAGGATCTTTAGATTCTGACAAGAGCCGGTGTTCAAATCCCGGGCCTGGCGACACGCTATCGGCAGAGAACCTCATGAATCGTTCTTGCTACAGGGATCAACTCCTTCATTTCAATAGAAACTTTAGCTCTGAATAACGATTTCACACAAAGACCGGGGAAGGATCAGCGAAAGGTCAAAGGTTGACGACCTCTCAGCTCTGCCTCTGCCGCTCTCTGTGGATATCAGACTTCATTCCATAGCCCGGTGTTGCATTTCACTCTCGATGCCTTCGTAATTCAGAAATCAATGCACCTTCATTAACCAATCGATGTACTCTCGTTCACCAATGCACTAATGGTTCTGCTAGAAAAGAGTGGCTGAATGGGCGGGCGAAGGAGTTGGCGAATTGGTCAAAGCATTCGGAGGGTCAATGCACAACAAGCGCGCACGGGCACCAGTTAAGCTATCGATCGTTGTGAATTAAATTTAAAAATTCAACTATTGCAATCATATTTTCTGTTTTGCTGTTTGTTTACGATCTATTTTGCACTGCAGGCTTTTCTTTGAATGTTTTTGTTTTCTACGCTGTACGTTTGCCTGGATGTTTGTCAACATACTGTTTATTTATTTATTTGATTATAGTCCGTTGCATAACTCAGATGATTTGGACTTTGTCAACATACTATGCTCGTAAGCCTATTTATTTACATTGTATGTATGCTAACCTTCTACTTTTGCCTGTTTGCACAGTATGCAAGTGCGTGTGTCTGTATGTACGTATGTGTGCGTGTGTGCATGCATGGCTGTATGTATTCATCCGTATGGCTGTTGGTATGCACGAGTTCACTTTGTATGGCTGTATGTTTACGCGAACACCTTAATGGACCGCTTCTAGAATTTAACTGTCGCCTCAAGCACTGTTTCCTGATGCTTGTCGTTTCCACCTGGAAGCATTAACAGGCAAAAGGAAATGATTTTCTAGTCACTCAATGATTGAATATTTGTTGAACATGTTAACTTGTATATGCAACGAACACTATTTTCTTTACTCGTATTTATGCAATCTGTGTTTCATATGCATTTATGTTTATAGTCGGTGGCCATCCATTGTTCTTGTCAAGTTAACCAAGGTTATAATTCACACAATCTGAGAATTAGCAGAAAGAGCTGCAAGATTGTAGATGAAAGCATGTGATGGTTTGAGAAGCTTAGTGGTTGGTTGAAATCGAATTGATTACGTATCCAATAATTTATTAATCTCAAAATTGCTTAATACCAATCTGTGGGAAAAAGATTTCTAAGTGCTGAAAGCGTTTGGCAGTGGTTTTGGCAGGTTTATGATATAAAACAGGAGATATGAAAAATTTTGAAAGTGTGAAAAGTTAATTCATTCAAACTCTGAATAGAGCAATAAGCACTAAAAAAGTTTGTAGATGCAAATCAAAACTAACGATCAATCAACCTAACGATCTGATTAAGAACTACAACAGAGGTTCAAAGTCGTAATAAATCATGAAAGGATATGAAGCGATGTCAATTGCAGGAATTAATGGTTGAAAGCAGTAAACGTTGTTTTGAATTGAATAACATTAAAAATCAATCGCTCGATTGCACGTTGATCGACAAAGCATTTGGAAAAAGCACCAAAAATTGAAAGAAAATGGCCTGAGCTTATCGTTGATAAAACTCAGCTATAAAATAATTTATAAAACACTAAAGAAAATAACGTGACTCGACAAATAGAAAATAAGCAACGAATTATAAATAATTAAAAAAATGCACATTGGAAGGTTTGTAAATCTGCTTTGAACTGATGGTTGCAAATGATGATCAAAAGGATAAACACCTTCAAAACAACGGAATACCTTTAAAAACATCAACAAGTTAAACAATCAAGAACTTGCTCATCAAAAGAAAGGCTAAAATTATAAACAAGGGAGTCACGTGATAAGAGGCTTCAACCAATCATCAAGCACCTCTGGAAAGTTGAACCTAACACTTAACAGTGTTCCCAACAGCAACTGAGCCATCATCATCATCATCAGCAGCAGCAATATCATCATTCAATGCCATAAGTGCTGGTTTCCTCGACAGCGATGGTGAGCTTCCTTTTGACCACTTCTCTCGACGTGTACGGTGGCAGATCAAGGCGGTTGAAACAGGTGTGTGCTCTGAGAAATAAATAATCGATCATTTCTTTCTTCAATTTATATTATAGAAATTTAAATCTAATTTATTGAACAACATCGTAAGAATTATTTAAATAAATTAAATTTATAAATCAATAAAAGCCTTAAAATCTTCTAAAGAAAGTACCTCTAACTTGTCTGACTTTTTATAAAATGAAAATTAGGCACATTTCAAAATTAAAAATAGATTTAATTAGCATATTATTTTCATTTAATTGATGTAATCGGTTAACTGATTTAATCATTCAGTCGGCATCACCTGGGCAGTGAAGTGATTTCCCCCCACTTTTCGATCGAGAACCTCTTGGGTCCGTTGTACCCCCTGAGGGCAGCAAACCCTTCGTGGGGGAGGCTCGAAGTCCCGGTGACGAACTGGAGCAGGCGGAGTCTCATCTCGTTGGTGAACTCGTCCACCACCGACCAGAACCAGCCAATCACGACGTGTTGATCGTGGTAGCCTTTAGCGAATGGTTGAAAAAGCAATGAAAATGTAAATTATTGAATAAATGAGTAAATACTCAACTAAACAATTTATATTATATGATAATTTGGCTTAAAATAAATTTTTAATGATTTTAAACCGAGCACCTGCCCTGTAGTCCGTGTTCCTCCTCCAGTCCCCAACGTCCACCTCGGTCGTCCCTGAGATGACAAATTCCAACTCATGGGCATCGAACTTTGACAGAAGACGAAAGTCGAGCACCTGAACAAATGTAATAAAAAGTTAACCAAAGTTATAATAAAATGGGTTTAATAAGTAGTTAGTAAACCTTTGTTAAAACTTTTAATCATCTTGGTATGGTATTATATGAAGCCATAATTAAGATCAAAAGCAGTCTTGGTCAGTTATGTGATAAATAATAATTTAATATTTGATTGGTATGAAAGCTTGATCTGCTAGTGCTGATAATTTGAAACAAATATTGGAGAGTTATTAAAATGGTAATAACCTTATTAGCTGACTAACTATTATAATAATTATAATTATAATAATTATGTATTATGATTAGGGCAACCCGTTATCACGGATGACCCTGGCCTTCTTCTTATCAGAGCCAATGAGTGCTGATGAGGTGATAAGTAAATAAAGACAATGCCTGGAATCCCTAGTTGTTATTGCTCAAGCCAACATCATCATCATCATCATAACCATCAGCAACACCACTGATATCTCAAGGCTTATCTTTCTTATCAAGTATTTCAAACAAAATACAGACAATCTGTCTGACTGATGAAAGGATTAAAAAATTAAAGTTGAACAAAGAACTGCATTGAAACTCAACATCAATTACAACCATCACATAAACATGAGAGGTTAAAATGAGTGCCAGTCACATGACCATCGACGGAGATGATAATGATGACGAAGATTCACAGTTGTTAATCATAAACATGCCTCGTGGAATCCCTTGACGAGACAGTTGGTCTGCTCCTCTATCCCCCTCAACACCCTCCACTTGACCATTCTGTCCGCGTAGTCCTTTCGGTTCTTGTGCCCCACGCTAATTCGGGAGCCATTGGGTTTCAATTCGACCTGAGTTATCTGTGATAATTAAGCAATTAAGGTTTATTAATTTCATTAGAATAATTGATTTAGCAAAACGTAAAGTTTTGAATATGATTGCTCAATGGCAATAATTTTATAACTACCATCATCATCATCCCCATCACCACCATCTTCATCACTATTTTCACTACCATCACCACCACCCACCTTTCCAGCAACCTCCTCGTCGACGCTGAAGTTCAGTCCGAGTTGTTGGAAGTCGACACCCTCCCCCTTCCTGATCCACTCGAGACTCCTGAAGAACTCGTAATCCACGCTCTCCAGGTCAGACATGGTGATGCACCTGGATTATTTTCCAATTAGCCATTTATTTGTTTTAATATGTTCCAATTAGCCATCTATTTGTCACAATATGGTACAATTACATATTTTTTAATTTTGTGCACTAAAAGTCTCTGTACAATTTCCTAAAATAAATTTTTAATAGTTATTTGTGATGGCATTGGTGTTGAAATTAATCGAAACAAACTCTTTGAGCAGTGCTTTGTAGAAAGGTCGCACGAAGAAAACATCGAGCAAGTACTGGTGAAGAACAGCCAATCCGACGATGCGACCGGCAAACCGGAACCTGCAATGTTCACAATGATGATGATGATGATGATGATAATGATCATGGTAATGATGATGATAATGATTGGCAGTAGGAAGTACATTCTAATTCAAGATTCAAACTGCTTAGAAGTTTAAAAATGGGACAAAATGATATGTAGTCCTCTTTTCAAGTGCAAAACAGGTTGAAATAAAATATTACCACACAAAACACAAAACAAAGCAGTCCTATTAATGTAAATGAATGACTACGTAGGCAGAGACACCAACCATTTGCAATAATCCTCCATGAAAATGGACATTGGACTGATCTGAAGGGTGTATGCATTGGAAGATGAATATTCAAACAGCCCATAGCAGGGATTGAACAGCTCCCGTGATATCAGGAAGAAAAACTCCTTTGAAGGACCACCGTAGTCGAGTCTATAATTATAAATATAATAACAAAAATATCTAACAATAATGATGATGGTGATGATGATAATAATAACAATAACAATAGTAAAGTATGAAATGGTTGCAATGGCAGTGAAAATAAGAACTAAATGATGACAACTTGCTCATCCATGCTGTTTCAATAAGTGTTTAATAATCGCTATAAATGTTATGCTCGTGAAGTATTTAATTAATTATTCAGCAAACTGACCCCTCCTCCCCAGCAAATGAGATTAGGAGTTTGCTCCTCTGAAGTTCTCTTTTAGTCATTTCCAGGATTTTATTGAATGAATCCTCAAGAATTCTGTCTCTGTTTATCTCAAGCCTTAAAAAAGATGAAAAATATTCATCTTCACACTTATGCAATGAAAAAATAATATAAATAAATAATAAATTTCATAAAAATAATAATTTCTTATCACAATATTTCATAAAAATAAATTTATTAATTTTCTTCTCCTCACTTCACTTTCCACAGACCACTGGCATAACCCTTGCTCTCCAACTTCTTGTAAAATTCTGTGAGTTTTGTTTGGAAATTGTGCTTCGATGGACTGGAAGGTTGTTCTGTAGATTCATTAGATGATCAGTATGTGAATCATTAAACCAGTATGTAAATCATTAAACCAGTATGTAAATCATTAAACCAGTATGTAAATCATTAAACCAGTATGTGAATCATTAAACCAGTATGTAAATAATTAAACCAGTATGTGAATCATTAAACCAGTATGTGAATCATTAAACCAGTATGTAAATCATTAAACCAGTATGTGAATCATTAAACCAGTATGTAAATAATTAAACCAGCATGTGAATCATTAAACCAGTATGTAAATCATTAAATCAGTATGTAAATCATTAAACCAGTCATTCAATCAGTTTATCAGTGTTCGACAAGCCATTGCATAAGACAACATCTATTCCATTTTCTATGAAATATGGTTTAAATAATTAATAATAACAATCATTTTAATATTTTATCATTTAGGTAAAATGTATGAGGTTGTATTCCACTGAAGACCTGAAAAGGAATGGACGAATGAAGTTCTCATGAAAGACTTGGATTTTGGAAGACTGGAAACTTTTAACTCTATAGAGGATATTTCCGCTTCAAACTGACTGAGGGAGGAAAAGCAAACATAAATAATTAATTTATTTATTAACATTTCTTAATTAAATTCATTAGTATTTTTATTAGTTAATTAATTTTGCCAAATATTTCTGAATACCTCAGGAGCAAATTCAACTCCACATCGTCTGAGAACCGATGCAAGGCTTCAATTCCTCGATTTGCGACCTCCTCGGCTTTCATCATGAGGGACTCGTTCGATGCCAGTTCGGGACACCTCTGCATCAACAAGTCGTCGATGCTCGTCTGCCTAAGGAAACATACGACCTTCTCAAGGTCACCTAAGAACCAAAATTAGTTGCCATTATTTCTCAGCCATTTGTAAATTGCTATCATCATTACTATTACCATCAGCAACAGCAGTCAGAACAATAAAATTTTAATTTTATTTTTTTTACGAGTAAACGACTGGAGCAAGTTATAATAAGTAGTGTTAAGTGAAGTCATATCAAGAAATCTCACTAATGTCCTCAGCTTCATTCATGAGTTCTGGAGACATGGCTCTGTTGATGCTTCTAGACATACTGAATGACTGAAATAATGAACATCATGCCTTAGAATTTATTTTAATTAAATAGTAAACATATAATAAATACTTTAATAAATAACTGAAATTAAGCAAAATAAGATCTTACTCTGGGATGATGACCTCTGGCTTCAACATCCCCCACAGATCGACCCAATATGTCCTCTTGCGAGTTCGGGGTAGAAGTCGGAAGGCGAGGGTCGACGAACGTGGTGTTGCGTGTGAGGTGGTCCACAAAGAAAGGCTGTGAAGAATACAAAATAATGTTATCTGAAGTAGCATGGATTCACAAAAGGCATTAATAAAATAATGTTATCTGAAGTAGAACGGATTCGCAAAAGGTATCAATAAACCATTAAGGATGTTGTCCTAAAATGCAGTCAAACTTTTACTGATTCAAAATTTGAGACAATGGCAATGATTAATTAGAAACCTTTTGTTTCGA
The DNA here is from genome assembly GCA_021613335.1 of Whitmania pigra. Classification (NCBI taxonomy): domain Eukaryota; kingdom Metazoa; phylum Annelida; class Clitellata; order Hirudinida; family Haemopidae; genus Whitmania; species Whitmania pigra. Next base: position 175,451 of record JAJTWR010000374.1, on the reverse strand, counting down.
TAAATGATTAAATAATTTATTGATGTTCTCTTAACACATCTAAAAACATCTTGTGAGAAATTGAAGTTGCAAAAAAATAACAAACAACCACACTAACAAAAATTTAATAATAAAGATAATAATAATCATTATCATCACCATAATAAAAATTAAAGCCTCAAAACAAAAGCAGATTGAAACTTTTAATAACAACAAATCAATTAATTTCATCAAACAAAAATTAAAAAAAAAACAGACTCGACTGGACTTGTCAAATCTCATTTCCCACCCGGTCGGTAGTCGTCTGCTCTTGTCGCTGAACATGTTCATGAAGCAAACGAGGTCCCTGTTGTGCTCGTACCTGGAAAGAATCGTTATTCAAGACGGTTATTATAATACAATGTGTTAATGCGGTTATTATAATACAATATGTTAATGTGGTTGTTATAATACAATATGTTAATGTGGTTATTATAATACAATGTGTTAATGTGGTTATTATAATACAATATGTTAATGTGGTTGTTATAATACAATATGTTAATGTGGTTATTATAATACAATGTGTTAATGTGGTTATTACAATACAATATGTTAATGTTGTTATTATAATACAATGTGTTAATGCAGTTATTATAATGCAATGTGTTAATGTGGTTATTATAATACAATATGTTAATGTGGTTATTATAATAAAAAGTGTTAATGTGGTTATTACAGAACGATATCATAATGGAGGGTTTTGTAGGGCGAGTGCACACGTGACAGCTTGTTTAAAGTTCTTTGGACTTGCTACCATATTTTGACTTTGTGGACAATCATCACCATCACAAATGGCCCCATTAGGTTTGAGTTTAAGCAGAGCAACAAATAAAGGATGTTGGTAAGAAGCAGAAAATTAAGAAATGGATGCTAATAATAGTGACAGTAACAATGATAATGTCTGATGATGATGTCACCTGTTGAAGTTGTCAGCATCCCATCTGATCTTGTTGATCATGTGCTTCAGCTGTGGAGATTGATTGTACTTCAAAAGGGCTTCCTTCAGGATGACAAGAATAATAATAATAAAATAATAATAATAATAATAATAATAGTTATTATAAGCTAAAGCTAGGCAGAATATATTTTCACTTAATAACAAATGAGAACATCTAATAGAAATAAAAGTCTGTAAATAAATTGTATTTAGTTGCAGTAACTCCCTTTACCTGTTTTTTTCTGAGTAGGGCATAAAAATCAGGTCTAATAAGAAACATCACACTAGGTGGATGGACGTGTTTTGTCTCCGTGGAAGATGCTTTGATTGAATTAATAACAATTAACATAAATTATGGAGAAGAAACAATGAATAATTAATTATCAATTACATTAGCAAGACCCATTGATAATAATGATTAATGATTACAATATTTAATTGCAATAATTCAATTATGTAATCTTCAATTTCAATTTGTAATCTTACAACATATGATTGATGACATAATTATATAACTAATAAAAGTGGCACAAAACAATAATATCAATAAAAATTAATATTTTTTTTCCATTTGAAATGATAATGATGATAATATTAATAATAACAATGATTAACATGCAAATCATAGTTAACATAATTATGGCACAAAACCTGGTGATAATGCAGCTGATGATGACAAATCTAATACATTGTCCCTCACAGTGTCATCCTCATTACTGTTGCATCTAAAAATAACATGAAATAAAATAATTTTGGATCATTTAAGGGGCATCAGATCCAAATAACTATCATAACATGGCAATAACAACAATCAATTTCATATTGTTATAATTTTTCAATTATGAAACAGAAATTCCAAGTGATTTTTTTACTCAAGCATTAGAAATAATTCTCTAAAATTAGAACATTGTAATAATGTCAACGATGAAACCAGCCTCGAACAACATCTGCATGGTTGGGGTCTCGTCCAAGAGGTGGTTTTATCCACGTGGTTGACGTAAAACACCCTGCCATGTTTGTCGTTCCTTGCCTCCCACCCTAAGTTGACGACTACAATGAATGACCGGATAGTCTCGCAAGTAACTAACATCGAATTTAAGATTTCATTACTACCGACAGATGGCATTACTCTAACCAGCAACACAGCAAGCACCATCCTCGTCATCTCCGTTGCCGCGACAAACCATATCGTCGTGGTCACGCCGAAAGGAACCGACTCGAATGTCATTCGATTCTGCATTTCTGAACTCTTCCGTTTCCATTATTTCCAAACGATCGTCTTCCTTGGGTTTATCCCGGCACGCTCTCTCTCCTCCTTCGACACCTTCCACCCTCAACTTCCAAATGTTTCCATCGCTCTGAGATTCTGGGGAAGTACTCTCCTCTGTAATGGAATGTTCAGCTTCCCGGACTGTGGATTCTGCGGGAATGCAATCAGAATGCGAAAGGTCTTGCCGTACATCCGCTGCCAAAGTCGTATGTTTGCCTGAAAACAATTGAGAAATGGCAGCATCGTTGCAGTTTGCAAGATTTTCAGGGCTAATAGCTTCTGAATCACTTCTTTCAATTTCATTGCTTAACATATCTCTAAAGTTTTCATTTACAATTATTATTTCAGAATTTGACAAAGAACAATTTTTGTCATCATTTTTGACATCTTGTCTTGGCTTCAGTTCTGGTAAAGTGATAGATTTTGTTTGAAAAAGGGTCAGAGTCCCTAAAAATCCAATCCCTGCAAGAAGGCCATGATGAGTTGTTGAAGAATTATTTGAAGTAAAACTTTTCTGAGGGTGAAGTCCTTCTAAAGAAATTAGGCTCTGATCAGAAAATGTATGAGATGATTGATTGAGATGTTGAACACAAGAATCATCTGCTGGAGAAGCTTGCAATGTTTTTGATTCTACAACGGACTCGATTCCAAGTTTCTTCTTTAACCTGAGACTGGAAGTCTTAAACTTCTTTAACGTTTTTTGGAAGCTTGAACCTGTGGAATTATCCCCAGCGTCTTGAGAAGCTTCGGATTCGTGTAAATCATTTACTTGTGCGTTATGTGAATGTTCTGACCAGAAATTAAACCTTGACTTCTTTTTTGGCATGCTTTCATGTTTTCTATTGGTCAACATATTTAGCAATAAGTTCAAGTTACTTGGTTGACAAAATCAAAAACCATCGCCAGAAATTCCACAAACTGTGGATATTAATAGAAAATGTAAATGTAACGAATAAACCAATTAAAAATATGTACTCCGAAAACAAGCGATCGACCAGCAATGGCTCTTCTATCAAAACAAGTTAAAAATTGCAGATAAATCATGAACTAAATGTGTGTTTATTCACTTAAAATTAATAAAGTTTCTTATAATTAAAATTAATTGCAATTAAAATTTAATAAATTGAAAAGCGCCATTGAAATCCTAGCAGACGACAACATATGGTTCCATTAACAACTAAATTTTTTGTAAATCTAAATGTCTTACACAGAAAATAATTCTTAAAATTGATTTAAATCACCAGTGAAATGTCCAATCTTACGGATCTAAGTACCTTTGTTCAAATCATTTTACTCAATGTCCAAAATAAAACAGATTTAACTCTGTAGGCGTGTGCTAGTTGTAAAACTGAGAACACAAGTTACGCATATAGTAATGTGATCGCGATCTTTCGCATTTATAACTCAGAATCATTATCATTACCACATATTCTACGAGTTTTACTTACAAAAATTACCAGAAATATACTTTTCTAAATTTTATAAAAAACATGAACATAATAGCACAATCAAACACAAAAAACAAGCTAGCTTACGCATGTCCACGATCACTCTAACAAAAAAATACGCAATAATGAAGAAATTCCATTTTCATAAGGTTAAAATAAATTAACGATTAATTACCGCGATGTTAGAACATTCCTGAAGCGATCTGATATAATAACTCATTTCAAACCATGCAGTAAAAACCAGAGTCTCATAAATTAGTTTACTAGTAATAGAATATGGAAAAAGTATGAATTATGTTAATGTATTGCACTTAGAAAACATAAATTTTGATGATTTGCACTTAGAACATTGCATTAAATTTTTCTTCAATAACCATCTATGGTTATTCTGGTTTGCTCCATTTCCGTCCCCGATTTGTCTAATAACAAATAAATAATAATAATTAATGAAAAAGTGACGTTTTCAAAAGGTTAGAATAAATTAAAGATTAACCAGAATATTTCAAATGATCTTGATACGATAAGAAACTATTAAAGTTTTAATTCTCGTCATCAGTGTGCCCCTGTTGATCATCTATTCATATAATTTTGACGTGTAGGCATCCTAACACATTTTGCTCTTCAGTATTTTGAGCTCATGCTCACTCCTTTGAGAAATGTCTCAATAGGTTTACTGCAATTAGTTGTACACATTACAACCCATTTGGCCAGAAATGAAAGCCTTGGTGCTAATGAGTCAACGAAAGAAGTGTCAAGGTTGATTGATAAAGAGGCTTGAAATGTTTGGTATGATGTTTTAATTAATGTGCTGCTATAGATAGCTAGTAATTATTTGCTGGTCATGAGATTTTTGAAATTTTTGCCAGAAAATGTAAATGTTTTGCAACAACTTGTGTGTTTATTCTCTAAATTTTCATATATTAAATTTCAAATTAAGTGCCAATACACTAAAATGATTTTCATGGTTTCGAAGTACCGTAGATGCAGAAACTGCACCAATTTAAAATTAATTTGTTATTGTTGAAGATCTGATCAAAGTCTATGATCCACGATTGCCTAAATAGTATTTCTCGCATCTTCTGACGATAAAGTTCAAAGGTCACTTATAATAGCGCCTAAAAATCGGTTCATGAAGCGTTAGAACTCGCAATGCGTCCATAAATTAATTTGAAATGTAAAATGTCAAAATTTTTTAAAGCTCTTGAACTATTTCTAAACGTATTTATTTTGATAAAAATTTGACATGCGATTTGTGGGCGGATTATTTGGCGATCTGTGATAAATCATTTCGTCGTTTAAGACCTTCAAAATTGAAATTTTTGTACTAATCTCGAGCTAACATTTGGTAGCGTACGATTACGTAATTAAATTTCAGAGGAGCAGAGTTACATAAATGTTTTCTGGTGGACTTTGGCACTGCCATAGCATTACTTAAGCATTTCTCAAACCAAATGTTAGCCAATCGAGAGAAATTTGAATTGCCAGCGTTACAGGTGAGGTCATTAAGTTTGAAAACAATACGTCACTGGACACAGCAGGCCCTAACTGCTGTTAATGAGTAATTCTTTTCCTAATCTTATATAAAGGAATTCCTTCAATCATTTATCGCGATATTTCGTTAAGGTCTGAAATCAAAACGGGAAGTAATGGCCAGCAACGGAAATATTAGTCACATAGAAACCATTCTGAATTTCCTGGAAAAGTTTAAAAAATTCAGTCCCAGTTTCGTGCTTGATGGAAAGAGTGTAACCATAGCCGATGCTGCCAGAGTAGCACGCAAGGATTTCTATCGAGGAAATGTGGAAATCAAAATATCTGAAGAAGCGAGAAAGAATCTCCGAGAAAATGCAGCCTATCTCGATGAATGTCTGGAAAAGAAGATGATCGTTTATGGAGTGAACACCGGCTTTGGTGGAAGTGCAGACGTCAGAAATGAAGACATCCTCGCCATTCAGAAGTCCCTCATCTTCCATCTTAACTGTGGATCTATGTCAGAGAAGTAAGTTGATGTTTTGATGTTTTTCCAACCTTCACCATCCAGAACTGATTTAATGTAATAACAAAGTAATTGATGTAATCGATCGTTATTGCATATTAAAAATGATGAATGATATTTAAAATTATTTATTCAATCAATGATTGTAACCAGTTTGGTTAAATTTTATTTATTTATTTATTTGATTATAGTCCTAATTGATTATATTACCTAACTGAGATGATTTGGACTTATTTGGTTAAACGATATTAAAAAGTATTAATAATAATTCAATGATTATAACTAGGTTGGATGTAGGACATGTCAGAGCCGCCATGCTCGTCCGTGCTAACAGTCTAAGCCGTGCCTATTCTGGTGTCAGACCAGAAGTGGTAGACCTTCTTTGTCAAATGATCAACAAGGATATTGTGCCCCAGGTTCCCCTCAGGGGTTCGGTCAGTGCCAGTGGTGACCTCCTGCACCTCTCCTATGTGACAGCCTGCATGTCTGGAAACAAACGCAAGGAATTGGTCTACCATCGTGGAAAACTAGATTCAACGGCAGAAGAGGTTTTTCAAAGGAATGGACTTGAATTCATCGAATTTCGAGCGAAAGGTTTAAAAGCGAATTTAATAATCAATAGATGAATAGGTCTATTATCGCATTAAACGGTGTGTAATGCTGATCAGAAGTAGTGCAAGCATTAAACTATTGTAATTAAAATTTGTTGCACATGGTCAGTACTAATTTATTTAATACACTTTATGTATTTATGTTCTATCCCTTAATTTGCCATCCATTATTTGTAACTAGCGAACTGAAGAGAGCACGAATAATTTCATTTAATACCTCATTAATTGCATTAATGTGTTTTGTTAAAGTCATTAATATTGCTTAACCAGAGGCTTTGGCAGTGACGAATGCAGCTTCGTGCGCCTCCACTTTGGCAGCCTTAAACCTTTTTGATTTCGGTACGTGTCTCCTTCTGGTGGAAATATTAACCTCCATGTCCGTGGAATGCCTCAAGGGCAGAATGGAGTCCTTCCACCAAACTGTCTGTAACAGTCTGCCTCATGCTGGAATGAGAGAGTTCTCTGGTGTCATAAGAAGATTGCTGGAAAAGTCCCAGCTTGCCAGGTAAATTGCATATGAGCGTTTGACATCCTAGGCCAACAATAACACCAAGAACAATCTGACAGGCATGACCTTGAAAAACTTTCCATCGACCCCAAAGAGCTCGCCCAGGACCGGTATGGCCTGAGGACGTCCCCACAATGGATGAGTCCGAGCATTGAAACCTTCAAGGACTCTGTGAGGAGGGTGACTGTGGAGTTGAATTCATCGAATGACAATCCACTCATCGATCATGTCGAAAAAAACATCATTCATTGCGGAAATTTCCAGGGTAGTTTCAGTTTGCAGTGTGTTTATTATTTTCATAAACTATTAAGTAATGTCATAGCAATGATATCAACTTAGGTATGTTAAATTATAATTACATTACATGATTAAATTATAACAAATCATAATTATCAATTCAATTTAGGTAGCAACACCACCGTTGCTATGGATCAGACGAGGCAGTCCGTCCAAATGTGTGGCAGGATGATCTTTGCCCAGTTGTCAGAAATCCTCAACCATCACATGAATGGTGGATTGCCACCCAACCTTTCAGGATGTGACTACACCAAGGATTTTGGATTTAAAGTTTGTCTTGTTTTTATTCTTATTTATCTAAGCTTAGCATTATAAAACATCAATTTTAGGAAAATATTCATCAATTTGTGTTTAATTAATTCCTTGAAACTGTATCGATGTCATTGGTTTACAAAAAATACTAAACAATTACTTGTTCCTTTGATTCAGGGCATAGACACGGCTCTGGCGGCTTATACGAGCGAGTTGGAATTCTTGGCTGGTCCCATGACGAACCACGTGATGAGCGCCGAAATGCACAACCAATCCATCAACTCCATGGCATTGGTCAGTGCCAGAAAAACCTCAGAAACTTTGGACCTGCTCAGACTGATCATGGCGTCGTCTTTCTTGAGTTTGTGCCAAGCTCTTGACCTCAGATGGTTGGAAGGTCAAATCACCAGGGTGTGGCACGAAATCACCAAGGAAGTCCTGGGATTTGAGGTTTCGATGTGAGTTTTTGCTTAATAAACGTGCATATGAGCAGGCGCAAATTATGCATGAATTAAATACATATAAATCATTATTTTTTTTAGAGAAACTCAAAAGTGGTTGTGGTACGATGCTGCCTTCAGATTTGATTTCGTGAGATCTCAAATCGAAAGCGATGGGTTCAAATCTCAGCATGTCAATGGACAGGTACTTGACAACAACAAGCTGGTGTCATTGTTTCTGGAAAAATTCGAAAAGAGAGTAAACGAATTGCTTGCAAGCATAGATGCAGGGAGTCATGTTGGAAAAGTTGTTGATTCTCTGGGATTGGGTTAGTCATTAGACAGTTTATCTAAAATTTAATTCTAAGATACAACCTTGAGTAACTTTAACCAAATTTATCAAGTTTCTTTTTTACAACGATGGCCAATTAAGAGAAGGATATTAAAAAACCAGTAATAATAAATCATCTATTAAGATGTAATTAATTAATTAATGACCACCTCCATTGCACAGGCACTCGTAAAATGTACCACTTCATCAGAAAGGAACTTAATATCCGCTTTTACAACGGAACGGAGACATTGGACAATCCAATGGACACAATTCTGAAGGCCATCAGAGGAGAACAGATGATGGATCTGCTCTTAGATATCTTTGAATTTTAGATATTTTTAAATGAATTAGATTTAGGTTGTAATATTTATTTAGAGTTAGATTTGATTAATTCATCGATCAGGAGGTAATTTGTGCTGGTGATTGACGATGAACTATTAGGTTTTTACTCATTTCCGTAAATTAATATTTATCAGTTAGGTATTACAATCATTTTACATCAATAGGTTTTCAACATTAGTAAATTTTAATATTATTTCTCATTTGAAACCCTTTTCTCAGTATTTTCACAATCATTTAGTTACAAACTGAGTTAATGACTTTAATATAATATTATCGATTGATTTAACAATAAAGCATTTTGAATTTATCTCGAGTTTACTTACAACACATGCTTAAAACGATTCGAGCAAAAAATTATTCTAATTATTCAATTTTTTATTTTGGATTTTAAATAAGCAAATTGAGGGATATTTGTAACTGAGGCTATGAGGCAACAAATATGAACACTTCATGAAGAAATAAAAGCGATTTCAAATAAGGCTAACATACGATAACGATAAACATTTTGCAACTTTGGAAATAATTTTTTAAAAACATTTTCGAATGAATTTCTAATGTCAGGAAAGAGCACCTGATTTACAAGAGGGAATTGTTTCATTTCCAATGGCAACGCGTCCTGTTTATTTGTGAGATTGCCATGTCGTTAATTCGGACAGAACTGTTGCTGAGAATGAGATTGAACATGAGATTGGGCGTATTTGAGAAAATACAAAACATTAATAGTAAAACATTGAAAACCACAAATATATCATTCATTTGTTGTGTGAAGTCTTATTAATAAAACTAAAAAGCTTTTTAAAATGGAACTGCAATACGCATCCATTCAGCGCTGTCTATGCTTAATAGCAATGATAATCAGAATGATTAGTAACATCATTAATAACAAGAATAAAATATTAATTCACTCGTCGCTTTTATTATAAGAAGCATTTCTAAAAGCGATTTGTAATGAACATAGCCACTCGAACTCCATTCCATTGTCTTTTGTCTCTGGCATGTTCCATGTTCGTGGATCGATGAAATGGTAGCCACGGAGACCAGCAGTAAACAAACCACCTGATGGCTCGTCACCATAAAGCATTGCAGATTCTCTTCCTTGAAATCAATTGATCCGAAATTTATTCTAGCAGTTTCTTTTATTCTTAATCCGTTACTCCGCAGTTGTCCACGATTTGTCCACCTTCTTCTTTTCACGGTTTAGCCGAGTGAAACAATGCCACCGGTAGAACCACGCCGTCCGTTCACATTGGTGGACGTAGCTACTTCTGTGGTTCTTGCTCTTTTTGTTGCTGAGAATTGCCAGGCAGGTGAGACGAACAATTGGTAATCTCTTGTTAAAGAAGGACTTAATGAAATCTTTAATTTAATAGTGCATACATTTAACTAAAATCAAACAATTAATTTGCAGATCCCAACAATTCATCTGTCTGCATCCCAAAAACCTGCTACGGCGATCAATGTCCACAGTAAGAAAGCATTGTCTTTTTGTGGCTTTTTTGTATAATAAGAATAATTAAATAATTACATAAAACATTTATCCTGGCAGTGAAAATAAATTTTGCGAGCAAATTGTGACAAGCAGCGAAACAGTTCTATACAGCACTGGACAAAACATGCAATTTGTAGGAATGTTTAAAGATTGATGTGTTTTGCAAGCAATAAAGTAAAGAGAAAAAATATTTGCTTTTTTTAACATTAGCTAGGTATTTCGTCATCAATCCGTCGTTATACTGAACGAGCTCATATTTGTTTGAATTCTATTCTGGATGTTTGATGCTGCTCAGTTTCAGATTTAACTTTTTTGGAAATACGCATACCATAGGCAGAGCAGCCACGGGCCTCCATTTTAAGTCAATTTGTTAATGGGAAGGAAAAAAAAATTTTAAAACCCGGGTAGACCCCACAAATTGCCACTTCCCTGTTTCATAAAGTGAAATATCTGCAACATACTTCAATAAAATGCTTTTTATATTTTGATAAAGATTTGTTAGAATAATGCATAAGATTTAAAATGTAACCTCACATTATTATAATATATATGATCTTAGAGTGACCTGTGACCAGGGTGAGTGTGACAGTGAAGGTGTTTGTCGATGTCATCCTTGCTGGTCTGGTGAATTCTGTGACGTTTACAGTGAGATCTTTCATTTTGCAACAAACCTTTTTAATTACTGGAGATATATTCAACAATTGTCAACAAATTTCAGACCGAATTCTTTTGCTATAACATTAATACTTGAAAAGATTTTAGCTAAATTGAATTAATTTAAATTAAGATGAAAACCGAATTTATCACGAAAATCCCAGAAAATCAAAATTTATGAACTTTACAAACTGCAAAAACATTCCTTTCCAATCTCTTCCAGGCAACCCACATCGTCCCAAGTTTAGTTCGAGGTACATGGGTGTTTACGTAAAAAGCGGAACCCCTGTCGGAAGCATCTTCTACGAGATAAAAGCGACTGACGATGACCTTCAAAACACGTGCAACATGAAGCAGTGCGACTGCGCCAAACTGGTCTTTGAAATCGTTTCGGGCAACTCGGAAGGACTGTTTTCGGTCGGCGTCGGGGACGGGAAAATGATCTTGGAAAAGTCTCTCGAAGGAGTCACAGACGGACGTGTCTATACGCTTCAAGTGTCTCTCGTGAACGAAGTCATGCCTGGAAATGATGGGGACGTGGTTGGTCCAAGGGAATACGCCACGCTGAAGATCACCGTGGGTGATGGAATGTTTGACTACGAAGATACTATCGGTCAAAATGAAGAAGTCCTCGATAGATACAGGAGGGTTTGTCAAGTTCATTATTAAATAGCAATTTATTCACGTTGCGAGAATTTAAAATTGAAATTGAAGTGGAAGTTCGATAGAAAATTCCAAATACACTACTTACAGTACGAATTCATTCATTTTGTGAACGAAGATTTAAAGAAAAATGATGAATTTAAAATTAAACGAAGACCTATAAAATCTTCTACAGCAAGCATCCATCCCCAGCTCGGTCACCAACTTAACGTTTACCCTCACGAAGACTGGACAGTACAACTACACTACCACGATGAGGGTGGGAAGCAAAGTGCACTTCCAGCTCCAAATCCAGTTTCCTCCTTCGCAGACCATAGATCTCTCCGTGGAGCTGTTCACGCCGGAAAACGTGTCTACGATCATGATCCTGTGCAAACCCATGATTGTTTATTCCGGTTCCAACTTGAAGTACAATGTCTCGGCCGCTCAGCCCGTACAGGATGCTAACGATGGATCTCTAAACGTGAGATAAATTTAGATTTAAGGATTTACTTATTGACATAAATCTTTCCACTATTAAGTTGCATTTGTTTATTATATTTTAATTTGTCGTGTTAAATTATATTCGAACTGCCAGTGATTTCCGTATTCTATTTCTTACTTTCTATTTATTTTTCAGTACGACAGAGCTGTTCTCAACTTTGGCAGCGTGGTGAACAACGGAGCAGCAATTGGAATAGCAAACGTCATTCAGATTGAATGGGACGTGGTCATGATAGACAGCGATAACACCGTAAATGGGTCGTATTACTGGGTCAGTGCAGGAGCAGAGTACAATCAGCAGAACGAGATTTGGGTCGGTCAGGCAGGGTTCATCGCCATTCTCGATTCGTTCGTGAGTTTCTTTTCCAAGTATAAATTATTAGGTCATATTAATTAGCTAAGGTTTAGTGGTAATTAATGTAATTTGGTAAATTACATTTCCATGCTTATGTTGTTATTTATTGTTAAAATTTTAAGATAAATCAATCTGTTTCACAGAACACCAGCTCGATGACTCCGCAATTCAACGTGTCAGGCCCTTCCAGCATTCGAGTCGGATCGACGGCAGTTTTCCAAGTGGACATGTACCTTCCATATCCATCCATTGCACTGAATTTTGACGTCTTCACTCCATTCAATTTCACGGACGCCGCTTCCATTTGCAGTGTCTTGATTGGCAGCGTTGGCGCAAACTACGAATGCTACCAGTACCTCGACATACCCTTTACCCTTTTCCCAAGCGCAACAGGCCTCACGAATGAAAGGGCAACCATGAACTTGGGAAGATTGGTCAATAAAGGTGAGTTGTGGTTTTTATTAAAATCAGTGAGTTATTGGAAATGTTCGAACAGTTAATTGAAGGTATTCTGATGAATCATTTGTTGCTCGTAATTAACATTAAATTACATAAAACATTATTTTGGAAGGTTCCAGAGATTCAGTTTTCAACTGGACGGAGAGCAGAATTACCCTACAGTTTGTTATCTACATTCCATACAATGATTCCCTCGTCGGACAAAATCTTTGGGTTGGTTCAACCCTCGAAATTGGATCTGACCAGATCTGGGCGGGACAAATGCCCTTTACAGTCACCTCGGCAGTTCCAGCTCCTCCGGTATTTTTTTTTTAATATTCAAAGAAATTAAAAAAATGAATTGTTGATTCTATAATTAAATGTGATTTAAAAGAGAGTTTTTGAAAATATTTTTTTTTAAATGGTTCCAATTCACAGCTGAGTACTCCGCCGGTCACAAGCATCTATCCATTTAACGGAACGGCGTCAACATTCCTTCATTTTTCAAAAGCTCTTTCTCTCAACGTCAGCATAGGACCCAACACGGCCAGCAACTACACTTTGACCTTCGCCACCGACGGCTCCAAGTACAAGACGTGTGCTGCAGTGCTTAAGTTCAGAGGTGACAACATACCCTGTTTCTTGACCTCTGTTCCCAAATACTCAGTGACTATCCCTGGTCTCGAAACTAACCAAGTCGTATGGGATCTCGGAACACTCGAGAATAAAAACATCAGACCTTTTTCTCAAGATCCCTATGCCAGCATCCTTCAAATTTTCCTGTACGTGGTGCCACTAAAATATTCTGGTATGACCGTCAATCAACAGGCAACCGTGTCAGGAACCTTTGCAGGATCAAATTCTCAGACTGCCACCTTTTCTCAGATTTTAACGCTATCGAACATCACCGAAATTCCAACCGCAGTGGTTATTATTACTGAATTCGTGAATATTTCAATATATTTATTTATTACTGAATTCGTGAATATTTCAATATATTTATTTATTACTGAATTTCGTGAATATTTCAACATTAAGATAATGCTCAATATATTCTAATACATTTGACTGATAGTTTAAAGTAAATGGCACATTTACGTAAATTTAAATAGATAATTAATTTGGTTATTTACATTGACTTCATTAGCTTCTTCTATTTTAAGTAAATTTTTAAAATCTAAAATTACATTAAAAATTCCATATCACTTCGATATTGAATCAAAAATTTACAAAACCAGTAATTAGGCTATCGCTTCTAAGAATCAATATAAAATTAAAAAAAACTAAACTGAAATAAATTAAAATATATAGATTGACTTTTTGTTTTTGTAGGGTGTCGCAGTGCCAGCAGCCAACGTTACGTACGCTTTCGGTTCTTCGAGCATAAACGTGAACCAGACAGTTGATTTGAATCTCACCATTGCCTTTTACCCAAAAGCCCTCAACTATCCGGTGACCATAACCTTCAAAGCTCCCAACACAACAACTTCGAGTCAATTTTCCATCATCAGGGCAGAAGTTCTCTTCGTCGGGAAAAACCTTCCTTGCACTCAACAGTTTAAACTCAATGCCAGTTTTAACTACCTGCCTATGTCAGTACTACCTGTCATCAATGCAAAATATAATTAATTATTTTTAATTACAAAATTGCGATTGGATTTCAATGCATGCGAAATGTCAAAAGACATTTATGATATATTTTATTTTGAAAACAACAATGGATCTCAGAAATTATTCACAATGTATTTCTTATTTGGTCGTCTACATAGGAATAGCTATTATAATTTGATTATTGAATGTTGATCATGATCTTGCTATCGCCTTCAATAATGTATTTACAGGCCTGGTTCGGAATTGTACCACACAGCCATATTGAGCGCAGGTTCCGTGAACAACGTGGCCGATTTACCCCCTTTTGGTTCGAATTTTGTGCCTACAGACGACGACAAGGTCAAGTTGAGAGTTCTCATCCTCATCAACGACGTTACTCCTCTGCCGGCAACAGGAAGTTTTCTCACGACCTTCACCTATACACCAGCTCTACGCTGGAACAACACTAATACTTTTACCGTTGGACGGGTGCAAAATTTCGATTACAAAACAAATTTCACAGTGAGTTAAAATGTTCTTGGTTTAATTTTTTTATTTATCAATAAAATTACTCAATTTTGATTATTTCGAAACACAGTTCATTTATTAAATTGATGTATAGAAAGTGTGGTTGAATATTTGCGTAGTTGACTAAATTGACGTATTAAAATGCAGTTTGTACAATGTTTAAAAAAAAAACAAAATTATTCTCCTACCAGCCTTATGTAGTATTTGACTACACCAGAAGAAATGGATCAAATGTGGCAGCGGGAGAACAATTTTCGACGAAAATCCTCCTGAAAACAGCCCCCAAAACAGTGGCTGACTGGATTATCAAGGCCGATGTTTCCCACGATACCGATCTTAGTCTTTGCACAATCTCGGTGAAAGAGTACGGTTACGACATATCTTATGTCAATCTGTCCACCAAGGCAAGGAAAGTAGCCCGTGCTGATCCCACGAAGTACAGTTCTGGATGGCTTGAGTTGTATAAGTTGTCGAATATAGGTGAGATTATTTGAAGACATTTTTTAATTGACTTATTCATTTAACACATTTAATAATAGAATTATTAATCGTAATGATTATCCACAAACAGGTTATCAGAATTTGAACAAAACATCCATTTACGACGATGGATCGGTTGTCATCGAAGTTCTGATTAGAGTGTCCAAGTCAGCAACTGCAGCTTCTAAGTACGTGGTGCTTTCGGTAGATACTGGAATGAATGGAATCGATTTTACTGCCAACGTAGTCTTCAATGTTGGACCTTCGGTCACTTACACTTACAATTCGGTAAGATGTGCTAATCGGTTTTAAAACCTGTTCAATTTTGACTTTACATGTTTCCAATTACTCAAAGTAGTAAATTGATGATGTTGGCAGTTAAAAAATAATTGCTAAATTTAGACTGAATTTTATAATAATTACATTCCGGTGAAAGTAATATTATTTTAAAATGTAAAATTTGTTTTCATTGACAACTTCAGGCTGCTGTTCTTCCAAACATTACGTTCGCTCAATCGAAAGTAAACGAGAACTCTACTATTCCTACTACGAATATCTACAAAGGTCAGACCCTAATTCTGACCACTGAATTCATTTACCCTCTTGTGGAAGCGAACCACGTGTTGACGATTCAAATTCTGGCTCCTGCCGACGATTCTGTTGAAGTCGTGGAATTGAATGCTGTCCACGTTGGACAGAACTTTCCGTGTCTGGATAAAAGGAGTTCAGTAAGGATACTCAGTAAGAGGTGAATTTAAAATTGTAAAGAATGGTGAATTTGATTTTATTTTTCAATTAACTCAATTAATCTCAGCGGATCTAATGCTTACAACAACCAAGGAGATCTGGATTTTGGAATGTTGTGCTTTGTTCCCATTAATAAGTTTTACCCTGAACAAAGCAAGGTAGATCTTTTAATATCAATTTGACGCCTTTACGAAACGAAATTTATTTTATAATAAATTGCATAATTTAAATTGAAGACAGGGGAAAACCTTTTTCTAAAACACAATCATTATTACGAACTTTATTAGCTGAGAATAGAGGCCATCGCCACAATCGTAAGAAACAGCCCAATGAGTACAGGCAGCACAATAACAATATCATCTCGTGTCGGCATAAATGGAACGGTGCAATCGAAAGACTTGACTCTGACGATTGTTGCAAGTCCACCAACTACTCAAGATTTCAATTTTATTGGTATCCCGTATGCTAGCATTTCCGCCGACCAAAATCCTGTGAAGATGACCAGCTTTTCCAACAATATCTTCAATGCCACTATTACAGTACTGGCCAATACTTCAGATGCTGCAATTATTTCCCTGCAGCTTCCAATGGGCAGTGTTTCGGCTGTCATGACAGTTGTCTACTTCAGACTGGTAAGTGATAATTTGATAATTTGTTAGTAACCATTCCAATCAAACTTTTCACTCAGCAAAAAATCAGAAAACAGATGATGCAAAAAATGAATCAATGTGAAATTATAAATTTAGGTTAGTTTTGGAAAAAACCTCGGCAGTGTGACCATTCCTTTTCCCACTTCAACAACTTACACCTCCACGAAACTTACTTCCCAAAATGACAAGGCCTCCATAAACTTGGGACGAATTACAAATACAGGTCATTTCTGTATATCTAAATATATAATACATAATAAATAAATATATGTAAATAATAAACATATATACGTCTATATATAAATTCATATATAAATCTAACTTGAAATAGATTAAAATGTCATTTCTAAATTAAATAAACTCTAGACGAATCATTACCAACAGGTCACACGTACAGGGCTGAGATCTACCGACCAGGGGACGATGATATCGTGGTGGAAGTCCAAGTGCAAATGGCAGATGCTCAAGAAGCACTCGATCTAACTGCGGAAACTGTGACTTACAAATTCTCCTACCTTGGTATTCTGGCCACGAATGTATCCAATGTGGTGGCCAGCAAACCATCCACTGATGCTATTGTCTTAATTCTAACACCAATTGTTGATTCGTCAATAACTTACAACGGAGGGTTTGAAATTTAACGATCGATTATTGATTGCTGGTTGTTTCTGATTTGTTGCCTATTCGATTACGTTGTTTAATTAGAGATATTAAAATATTTAAATTGGATTCGTAATTTTAAACTAATTCCAGAGACACAGTGTCGCTTGGATTCAACCTCCTTCACGACAATCAATCTAGAGCTGAGCCGTTCAACGCCAACTTCATATTCTACTTTCCGAAGTTTTTCGACCTCGACTCTGCTTCTTTCCAAAATAACTTTATTAATGCTGCTCCTCCTACCTTGAATTTTAATGTCGGAGACAAATTTTTCTACATATCCGTAAGTTGAACCAATTGGACAAGTTTTCTAAAATTAGTCATGGATTGTTTTACATCATCAGTTTCCTCATGTTTACTTCACGGACAACATCACCTTCTCGTTCCAACTGAAAATCCTGGCTAACATGCTCACTAGTAATGCACCGCAGGAAATCGTAAGGTTGGCTTACGAGATGGAAATGAGTGCTAACCCAAAATCAAAGCCCACCACTCCTGGAACGGGGATTACTTATCCCATGAGTTTCATCAATCTGACTGTTACCGCCTCTCCAATTCAAGGTTGGCAGCAAAAGTGTCTTTTTTAATATTAACTTATTTTCATAAAACCTTTACTTGTCCAAAATATCACGAAAGTTTAGGTAAGTAATTTCTTAGAAATCTGCTAATGCATTAAAACACAGCATCAATTTGTTTCAAGACCAGCCCTAAGCTGACGAACTAATAAAATAAACATCAGGTCGACCAAATCTAA
Organism: Whitmania pigra; assembly: GCA_021613335.1. Taxonomy (NCBI): domain Eukaryota; kingdom Metazoa; phylum Annelida; class Clitellata; order Hirudinida; family Haemopidae; genus Whitmania; species Whitmania pigra. The sequence goes on along the minus strand of JAJTWR010000374.1, from coordinate 157,504 downwards.
AATCCATTCTTTTTCAGAATGCCCCTCTGAGGTTGCGTTGGGAATGGGTTCAAGCACAATACAGGATTGTCAGATCGGAGGTTCGCCGGGAATGAACGATTACATCAGCGCCAGACCTTCTGGCATTGGTAAATTGTTTGTGCAATTCAAATAAAACCTGTCCATTCTAAACTTGCTATATAAAGCAGATTCAAGGCGCGAATAAATTCCATTTTACGAATTCCGCAGGTTGGGCTCCCGGTTTGAGAAAAGGACCATTTGATCGTTACTTGCAAATTCGCTTGGGGAGTAAGACTAAAGTCACCAAGATAACTATAACCCAGAAAACAAGCCAAAGGATAAAAGAAATTTTGATGCAATACAGCGACGATGGAATCAACTGGGCAAACGGAGACACTGTAAATACCAAAAACAAATTGCTCTTTTCAAATTTAAAAAACCCGCAACATTTGTCTCGAAGCGCGACCGAATAACGACTTCTTTTTCATTAGTTAACAGCTCCTGATTCGGTAGCCGCAACTGACATAGCAATTCCAAATCCAGTTGTTTATTCATATGTCAGACTCACCATAGTATCAACTTATGTAGCAGACGCTATGCCTGCTTTCACCGTAGAGCTGTGGGGATGTGTCGTTACTCCAACCACCTTGACTGCAGCTGGTGAAGTTTTTCTTTAAGTTTAAATTATGTAAAGTGCCATTTATTCAAAAAATGTAATTTATGGCATTGCCATGTAAATATTAATGCAAGTGTTTTAGTGTGAATGGCGTGTTTTAATATTTTCTTAAAACAACTTCAGAATTATGCATGAAGTACAACGGATGGCAGCCTACAACTCCTATGGAGGGCAAGTTTAATTTAATTTCAACAAATATACTCAGTTGCAAAATAAATTATTTCTTTTAATTGCGAAATTTCTCATTGCAGAATATTACAGTCGAGGTATCGCCTTGGAAAATTCAAAAGGTTACCTCTGCGACATCATGCCCAAGTATTCTTAATTCACCATTTCTTAATAACCATAAACAGTATTGCAACACATCAACGTCTTGCTTAAAATTTGCAGCTTGGAAGATTTGAAATGCTTTTCATCTCCCGATGGAATTACTTGGCAAGGTGAGCGAAGCAATTTCTATTAATAACAGCTCGTTTGTATTACATGGAGCAGAGTTTGAACCTATTGGATGAATCAAATGGTATAGCGCTCTCTGCAGCTGATTGCAACATTGGAATTAAATTAATTTATATTTACGAGAGGTTCACTTTTTGACGTGACGATATGCATAGGTCGCCATACAAAATAACTATTGTTATTATTATTTTTTACTCATTTTTAATGCTAACTTAATCTCATAATTTAAAACACAACCAAATTCAGCCTTGGACAAATCTGTTATTAACATTCTCGGATACGTGAAGAGCAAGAATCGACTTTACGGTCTGGACAAGAACAAACAGGCAGTAGTCATGAGCGAAGACAACGGACTGACCTGGGTGACAGTTTCCAAGAATTACTATTTGACTGAGAAGACAGCACCCGGTTTTATTCCAGCCAAGGTGGTTCCGTGGAATGTTCAGATTGCCAACACGCCCGTGGTACAAGGAGCTTTCAACGGTTGGTTGTGCATCGAAGAAGTCTTATGTAGACGCACAATAGACACAATTAATATTATTAATTACTATGGATAAAGTCACTATATTAAGTTGCAGTCTCTGTCATATCAAAAAAGTCGAATTGCTTTCAGTTATTTTACGGTATTTAACGAGAATTTTTGTACAACAGCCAAGTTCGACGGACTCTATTACAACTCTAACAAGGTGGCAGATTGGATGGAGTGCTGTGCTTAGGCAGCCTTGGCATCAGTCATCCAGTACTTGACTCATATGCTGGTGTAGATTTCATTAATAATGAAACAAATTAGTTAGCTGATTTTCTAATTCGACAAGTACATTACAAGCCTAAAAATACATTTTTACTTAGTCGATCTGTAAGCAATGTGTTCGCGTTTCATCTTTTGTGAACATTTTCAAGTTGAAAAAAATCAAATTTCTTTTTAAACTCTGTTTCTATTCTTTTCTCCAAAGGTTTCCATCGTCTGTAAGTTTGGTTGCTATAATGTAGGCATAGGCCATCAAATAATAAACCACTACTGTAGTGATTACGATTGCATGCTCCAAATCCATAGTGATTCCTTCTTCAGAAGTAACGTTTTCGTCGCCCATGTTTTGAATTTGCTTTTAATTTGTTGATCTCGATTGTAAAGCGGTGATCAGACGTTCTATTTTCATACGCTTTTTTTCTGTTTTGAGTCCATTTTCTTGTTCTTTAGAAACAATTGTAGATTTTTGAAAATTCCATATTTAAATAATTTTTTCAATGTTGTGATTACATTTAATATATTTTAAAATGTTAATGAATAAATAGTTGATTAGACCAAACGTCAAACTGTGTGCTTATTAAAGAGGAATTTGGCGAAACGGTTTTCGCATTATCTCTCAAAACTCCAGCTTAGGTATTGCAATATCATAATATTAGCTTGATTATCTATTCATTTGTAGTGATTATAACCGGGTACGTCATTGGGGTGGCAGTAATTTCCCTGACTTTAGACTAGATGCAAAAAGGGTCATCGCTTCAAGTTGTCTCCCTTTAGAAAAAGCTGAAATGATGTCCCTAGTTACAACAGATTCTCGGCAATGTTGCAAATTTGATAAACACTAAATAAATTTAATTTTAATTGTTTAAAATTTTTTAACACAGAAAAATTATATCCAGAAAAATATAGCTCAAGGACGACGCGCTTGTTATTCGTTTGCGAGTTACCAGGGGATTGTAAACAATTTTGACTGACGGCATGTCTTCTCAGGCGGCCGCTTTGCAAAGTTATAACAATGAACTCGTTCAATGTTTGTGGAATTTTACTTATTGTAAACCTTACAATTAAGCTCTTTGTGCCTTCAGTCGTGTATTTATAATGGTAGATAACGAGAATATGTGATAACTCCTACTTTATGTTTCTACAATATCAAAGATTACACTTGAACATGAATGAAGATACAAATTACAAAAGTTTGTGTTTTGGCTTATAAGGTCTGGAAGCTTTGAAAAAGAAAAGGGATGAATTACACCGTTCAATCATAGAGGATGAAGCAGAAAAAGAGAGATTGGAATCTGAAATAAGGAAAATGACCCATCAGTTGGGAACCGTGAATCAGCGTGTAGCCAAAAAAATGGCGGCAAGAAACGACTTTGACAAGACAATATCAGAAACTGAGGCTGCTTATTCAAAGGCAAGTACATTTCTGTTTAATTATTTGTAGTATAAATCATGTTCCTAATTTAGCTTTTACTTTCACTTACAATTTCAAGTAACCCATGCACTTGACAAACTTTTCTTTCAGATTTTGGAAAGCTCACAAACTTTATTAAAATTCATAAAAAATGAAACAGCCAAAAGTTCCTCTCTGCTGACCAACACACCGCCCCCAAAGAAATCCTGATTCCAAATCCTTTCAAAATTTCTTGATCTTATTGTAGCTATGTACATTACACATTCGTTATGGGGATGCTTTTTGCATAAAATCAAGTTTATCCGTGTCTCAAGTTTCCTGACAGTTTATCGCCGAAATGTTTCATTGACAATGCATTTCTCCAGTAACTGTAATTTTCACTAGATGTTTGAATATTTAAATCATGGAAAACATTTATCTTAATTACTAAATTACCTATGTATAATAATTATCTAAATTACTAATTTATCTTATGAGAATGACAAATGAGAGACAAACTTTCTTTTAATTATGAAAGCCATAACATCCCTGAGACAAACCTGCAGCAACACAACTATTTCAAAGTGAAGGTTATAAAAAACTTTTGAACTTTTATTCTATCTTCCAACTTTAAAATAATATCAAATTAAAGAGATAATTTTGAACAAAAAAAAACAAATAGCAATATACATTGTGATTAGTTATCATTAAATAGGATTTCTCCTCCTGAATATTCAGTAGAACTTGAAGAAAAAACCTTGAGAAGGCATATTTGCAGTCTTTGTCAAATCTTTCTCACTCTGGCAATCACATAAGTCGAGAGTATAATGTAGAACTAGTTCAGTAGTCATAAAACACATTTGCAAGTCTATTAAATCGAATTAGTTGAAACCAACGTTTAGCTTTGGAATGGCTTTTCCACCTGTCGGAGCTTTTGGGGACTTCATGGCCTTGTAAAGCTCGCTCTTGGCAGGCCACGTGGGGAACATGCTCGTGTGGGTGGGCAGGGGCGTCTCGTTGAAGTAGTCGTTCGTGAGGGCGACGTCGGCCGTCACCCTCTTTTCGGGGCAGTAGGTCAGCATGCTGTGGATATGGAACAGCTTTTATTTATCGTTGTAATGACACGATAATAATATTAAAATCATCACTTGGAATCGTTAAAGCATTTATGCAGTTGAAATATTTTGTAATGCTTTATTAATTAATTAAAAACTAGCAAAACGCAAACCTGTTCATAAGCTGAAATCCCTTCTCCGACAGAAGGCATGGTTCAAACTTCTTCCTCAGCTGGTTGTAAGGGTGCTGCGTGAATGTTGCTTTTTGCATCACTGGAAGATCTTTCACTCCTGGCCAGATGTCCTCATTAGGACTTCCAAGCACCTGATAATTAACTTGTAATTAGCTAAATCTTGTTTTGTAATTATCATAAAAGGATAATTATGCATTTCCACCATAATGATGAATTATCAATCCAATCATTGATGATTTGATGATATTTTATAAATGACAGATAACAGAATGCAGAAATTGTATTTTATGACACACTTTGAATATCCTTCCAAGTTGGTCAATCTCTGTCTTTCCAACAAAGAGTGGTTTTCTGAGGAGGAACTCGGCAAAGATGCATCCCACTGACCACATGTCGACACTGGTGCTGTACATCTTTGTGCCCAGTAGCAGTTCCGGGGACCTGTACCAAAGAGTGACCACAATGGGTGTGTAGGGTTTAAGGGGAGAGCCATATTCCCTTGCAAGTCCAAAATCAGCAATCTGAATTATACAAAGTCCAATTACTTTTACTTCATATGATTCACTTTTCTAGTTATTACAGTTCTTATGCCAAATTACAATTAGTAATACATTAATAATTAATCCTAATATTAATCATCATCACCTTCAGTATGCCTGAGTGACTGAGCAGAAGGTTGGATGTTTTGAGGTCCCTGTGTATGATCCAGTTGTTGTGGAGATGTTGAACTCCCCTGAGGAGTTGCATCATGAGAGTTTTAACTTCCCCAATAGTGAAAGGTTCCTTCATCGATTCCATGAGGCTCTTCATGTCGTGCTCCACATACTCCATCACCATGTACACTTTGTCCAGGTTGCTACCGACAACAACCTCCTAATATTTAAGGAGGTTTTCAATGGCAACATTTGTATCATTATTACTCCAACAATTATTTTAGTCATCAAACAAGAAGCAAACCTTGATGGTGACAATGTTTGGATGTCTGGCCATCATGAGCAGTTTGATTTCCCTCAATGAGGTGATGGGAAATCCATCCTTTTCCTTCTCCAGTTTCAGTCTCTTTAAGGCTACAACTTCTCCTGAAGGAATTAATCAATTAATTGCAAAATATTTATGCATAAATGTTCAAGAAAATTTTGAAATACTTGCACTAAATTTACTTTAAAAATTGTTAATCTATTACCAATTTTGACACTTCATTCATTGATAGCATTGATAGTTGGAATCATCATTATCACAATTAATAAAGTGAAAAATAGTGTCTCGTAACAATACCAATAATGAATCAATAATAATTCAGTGTATATAATACAAACTCAGTTTAAGATCAACAGCTCTGTATACAACTCCATAAGTTCCCTCGTTAATCTTGTTGAGACAATGGAACTCCTCAACACTCCTGCATCCCTGAATGGCTGGATAATAGAGTGGAAGAAGCTGATCGTCATCATCATCGTCGTCTTCGACATCCTCTGGCACCGTCGCAGTTTTTTCTTCCTCTGCGTTGTTGTCATCGTCATCTCTATTTTCTGGAGACTTATCCTTTTCCACATCTTCATCCACTTCCTCTGCCTGAGGAGTCGACGAATGTTCCCGATGTTCCACGGGACTGGGACTCCTCCTGGCACTGTTATCTTCACTTGAATGCTGAGTTCCTGAATTTCTTTCCTCCTCTTGTTCTTCTTCCTCGTCGACGTCGAACTTGGAGCGAGCGAGTTTGTAGAGGTCTGCCAAATAACAATATTTTATCAGCTTGTGCGAATAGTTATTTACTATCGCTAGTGGTCAAATATCAACGGCTAATCTGAACACTGACCGCCATATTTTGGCAACTCGCTAGAATTTTCCACGGAAGGTGACTCATTGACCTTTGAATCGTGGATGATCTCGTCGCTTCCAACGTTGTGCGAAGCCTCGTCAGACACGTCCTGGTCCGAAGACGAAACTTGACCGGCTATATTCCAAGATTTCAAATTGATTACCGCTGCCATCTAAATAAATTATTCCCACAAACATCTCTCACCTTGATGACGATCATCTCTATCCTTTGCAGCCTTTCTTTCCTCGCTTGAAAATCTTTCTATTTCTGGCGACCTCTGGTAATTGTTCCTGTCTTCCTGCCTTCTTTCCTCCTTTCGGGGACGTGGAGAAGGAACGGCTTTGTTCTGGGCTCTCGATTCCTTTGATTCATTCCTCGATTTTCTATAATCGCTGCTGTGAGAGGCTGCAAAAAACAAATTTAAACATTATCCAAACACTTGGAAAAAAATCGGTGAAATGAATATGTCAGTCAGAAAAATAAACAATTGTTCACCAATTGGAAAATTAATGAAATGTACATTATGACCAAAATAAGTTTAAATAAATAAATTACTCTTGGCAGGCCTGCTTCTGTAATCTCTTCGTTCATCTCTCCTCCTGTCTTCATCTGACCTTCCGGACTTTTCCTTCTTGGCCATTTCTCTTTCATGGTCCCTCTCCTTCTGAATCCTATCCAGATGTCTGTGCCTCTCGTTATCAAGTCTCCTCCGTTCTCGTTCGAGTCGTTCCAGGCGATCGCTGGAATCCAGAATGAAAATCTTGCCATTAAGCACGGCCAAGTTTTAAGTGTAAACTAAAAATAAGTCTTAATGTTTCTTTTAAAGCAAATTTCAATATAAGACTTCCTTATGCTTGAAGAAACATGGTAGAATCTAATAGCTATTATCATCATAATTAATGTCATAAAGTGCAGCTTAAATTGTTTACCTCTCATGGTGCGACTGCTGGTTCTTCTTTGATGATGAAGATCTTTCATCACCCCTGTCATCTGACCTTCTGAACCTCTTGAAGGTGTCTTCTTCATAAACAGATGACCTCACCTGAGGTGGCTTGATCCTTAGTATATCTTCTGTTTCATCCAATCTAAAGTTTTCAAGCATTGTAGCAAAAGCACAGATTACTAAATTTAAATGAATTAATGCTTACTAATTATGATAATTTATTTATTTTAAATGATAACCTAAACTTCAAACTACGACTTAAACATATCAAATATATACCCAAATAAAATGTTAAATGCAAAATTAAACATTTAATGTTAAATAGAAGTAATTTTATCATTATATAATAAATCATAATATCAATATCAAATATATTTACTGCTCATGCTCCTCTCGCTTTCTTTTCCTTTCTTTTTCTCTCCTAACCTCACTTTCAGTAACCATTTCAAGATCTATGTGAGGACTGATGTTGAAATCTGGAGTTGCTCCGAGTTCACCTTGTTCCAAAGAACTTGATCTGCTTTTGGACATGTCTGAAGCTAAAAAAAAAAATCATTGTTAATTTAGAAATATATTTAAATCAACAATTTCAACTTTTAACCCCACAAACTATGGCAATCGCGAGATTGTATGAATAGCGCATTATTTGTTGACAAATGGAATATAAAGATAATACTTTCGGATTTAGTTACTAAAGTTACAAAACATGTTATTACCAATTATTGCTGTAAACGGGCAGTATAACGCTTAAAAAACCTTGTTATTGTTTAGATGTGGGGGCGATATTGAGGCCTATGCAGCTATATTTATACAAAAACATTTTTGATTTAGTAAACTCATAATTTATAATTTATATTAATTTTAAAAACAATATATTTGTTTATTGTTATAAAATAATTATTACATAAAATTAATGTTTTTGTATTTAAAACTAAAGTTTGTTATATTTTATTCACCGTTGATTTTCCAGACACGTATTATCGCTTGTTTTTCTCGTGTCTTCAAAATTGTTTTTGTTTATGTCGTCCGCGTACATTTTGAAAAATTTATTATCTCCGCGGTTAAAAGTTAGTAAATTGTTTAGATTTTTAAGATATTAAATATTTTGCCCCTTTGTACCACATTATTATTTCTGAGGTTCACTAGATAAATGGCACAATGTAGTTGGGAGTGCTTTTGAATAAATTTTTTTTGTAAAAAGATTTATGTCAACTGAATGAATATTTTACAAATATTCTATTTTCTGAAATCAAATCTGACATTTTCATTACTAGTTAGAAGTTGTAATTTTTATAACTATAATAACAGGCTGTGCTGCATGACCACATCATGGTAATCTGGATACACATGCTGATAATCATGCTTTATTATGCTGTTTTTCAGAAGTTTGAAAATGGAGGGTGTTGATGAAATTCCAATATTGGAATTTGTGGAGAAGAGGGCCAAAGAGATGAAGATGATGCTTGAGGTAAGCCAGGCAGTTTCTGGAAATGATGCTCCTCAGCAACGACTCCCTAGACATATGAGGAGAAGAGCTGCCAATCATAACATCAAGAGGCTCCCACGAACTTTGAGAAGCAAAGTTGCTAAGGACATGCTTGCGATCCCCAAAAAGCGTCCTTCCAGGAGGCACAGGAGACGTCCAAGCAACCTCTTGCTTGAATATGAAAAGAGAAGCTCAAGTAAGAGATGGCTAGAGACACACATTTGGCATGCCAAGAGATTTCACATGGCAGAGCTATGGAAATGCAAAATAGCTGAACGAAGAAACGACAGAGGTGTGAGGGCAGCATATCGAGACTCCAGAAAAGAGTCCCTCATCATTGACATTTCTTGGCTTCAATGTTTTGAAATTGTTGGATCAGAGACAGATATAATAAGGGCCATGGAATTGTTTATATGTAATCAAACTGAATCATCATCAGTTATCAGTGACCATCACAAAGGAGGTAGATATGAGGGTGAAACCATTTTTTATAAAAAAGGAGACAATCAAAACATTCCAATTGCTAACGTAAAATTTTTGTGGAGGTTTGATCTTGAACCTCGAGTGAAGAGATCAATTCTAATTTGGGTTCATCCTTCTAGTGGCAATGAACTATTAGATCACTTTAAGGATGCTTTGAATCTCTCTAAGGTTGAAAATAATGATAACCTCCTTACCAATGGTACCATTGACGTCATTGTACGCACCAAAGATTTCTGCAGGTTTAAGCTGATTGGACCAAAGTCTCAAAGTGTGCTTTGGTCAGCCTTGAAAATCTCAGATCTAGAGTGTTCATACTTCAACAATTTTTACAAATACAATGAGAATGAAATGTCAGCAGTCAGGGCACAGCATGTAAATTGGTGCAACTTAAAATCTACCGATGCAGTTACTTTTCCATCCTCTGGAGTGCACGGTCTTTTAGTAGGAGATCCGAGACTTAATATGCCTCGAAAAAGAATTGACTCCAATCATGGTGGAATTTTTTCAAATTACAATCATCCGACATTTCATCATTTTGACCCACAACTGTCCTTTTCCAGTATATGGAATGAAGATCTGATGACAAAACTGAAGGAGGTCAAATTGTCTACTCATGCCATGAATGAACTCAGGTCAGGGTCATTGCTAACCAATTATAATCCTTCCATTCCTATTCTACTTCTTCAGAACCCCGGTTCTACGAACAGCTCAGGAGACCCGGGGTATGGTAGCGGATGGGACGTAGTAATACCACGAGGTTGGGGCATGGCGTTCTGGCTGGGACTCATTTACAGAGGAGCCCGTTCAATTGGCCTGGAAGAGCTTAAGCGCATCAACTACGAAGCAGCTCATCTTCCATTTCCAGATTTCTATCCTGATTCAAAATCTGGCAAAGAATTTCAGTTGACTGCATATCAGAGACTATCTTCAAAATATGAAAGAATGCCCAGATCAAAGAGACCCCACTACAAGAAGCTAAAAGTTCAGACTCCTTTTCATTGCCCGTGGCAAGAACTATGTGATGAGTGGAATGCAAAGGCATCGTTGCATCATGTTGATCAATTAAATGGAAATAATGAAGATATTAAAACATCAGACACAAAGGCTCTGGAGTATTTTGTCATCAGAGACAATAAGTTCCTTAAAGAGATTGACAAATCAATGCGATTCAAATTTCAGACAGAAAAAAGTGAGTCAAGCTTAAAATTACCAGCTGGTCAAATTTTTAGGAAAGTCACTGTCAAAGGATCTTCCAATTGCTACTTCTCTGTTGAAAAAAATGGCAGCAAGAAAATGATTCTCGACAGGTCGCAGATGTTTCTTGCGTCTCCTTATGTCGATCGAATGATGACATCTTATTCCATGGGTCTGGTTCCCGTGGTCGTGGACGTCTTAGAAAGAGGGAGTCCCGAGTTTTCGATGATTTGCATTCCTTCCGCAGCGGACGTCGCGGCTTTTGTCGGAGATCGGAGAGACATTACGGAACCTCCCGGAGATATCTCGGAGAGGACGAAATACGACACCACCAGCATGCAGAAAGCGTCGAACATCGTGGATTACTGCACTCGTCAAACCATCGGATTCAGTCGGGTCGGAGGTTTTGCGTTCTTCAAAGGAAAGGGTCGAATCGTCGGATTTGTTGCTCTTCCTGGCATCGGCAGACTTTACTCCGATAATGCTAGACACATTAAAGCTAGCGACACGACGAAAAAAGTTCCTATAAATTTGGTGCTGGTGAGGTCCTCGACATCTCTCTATTACCACTTTGCAACTCTCAAAACTCTTTTTGATCTTCCTCATTAACCCCATGTTCAATGTTTAATCTCTTTGAGTGTCAAGTCTAGAATAAAATATTTATAACTGCATTAATTACTTTACTTTTTGAGAAATGGTTATGCCAGCTGTCACATTATCATGATTTTACAGCTTATGTGGAAAGGGTTTTATCGGTGAATGGTCAAATGGACCTTTGGAAATGGAGGAATGTTCAAAATCAATTTTATGATTTTGTTAATGTTGTTTGAAACTAGTCAAATTTATTCATCTGCTTCTAAGCTTTTTATAACACTGATTTCTAAATTGTCATCAAAGTATGGGGTCTGAACAAGTCAGGAGGAAGACTCCCGCAAGAGCGATCGCTCGACCGCGCGCACTGCCGAGCACAATCGATGTTTTAAGTAAAGGTTGCCTTCATACTTACTGCATATAATTATTAACAATATACTTTAAACCTTTAGTTAATATAATTACTTAAAATTATGGTGACGTTAATAATAATTGCAATTGCTTGACTTATGCAGAAGCTATTAAATTTACGATTGATTAGATTTTTTCATGGAGGAAACGAACGAATCACAATAAGAGAATTGGAAATTCCGCAAGAGGTCACAAGAGAGAATATGCTAATAGACAGAATGCCAAAAGGATATCGATCTATTTTTAGATGCAGAGCAGGCGGAAACGTGACGTCACTTTGAAGCCCTGGGCCCTCGCAGCAGATATACGACCCTCGGGGATGAATTTAAATTTCAACTTCTAAGCTTTAGAATTGAGCAAACAAATTTCAATCGAAGGGGGTTTTACTTGTGTGGCGGGCGGTTGTAAATACCGAGAGTATAATCGATTTCACACGTGCACACGTCCGGAGGCGTGCGGGTAGTTGTGCAACGGCTCACCTAATTTTTCCGATTGCTGCTTGCACTAGGCCGTCAGCATAGGACCGTGTTTTGAAATGTACGCCGATCGCGTCCGAGTCTCCACGAGCCGGGATACATTTCAATTCCAACTGCGGCGATGACGAATGCCCTTTGGACAGTGCAATTCGAGGTGAATAAGTTAGAATGATTGATTAAACATCTGAAGCAATGAGGAATTGTTTAAGGATCTTGCATTGATGGGAGGTAGATCATTTGGTCGAATCGTTTGTTGCAACTTTCGGAATAAATTTTAAGAAAAATGAAAAATTATCAGATTAAAGCAATGTTTTTCTGCCGTTTGCCTAAAACTTGGTTTGAAGATCTTTGGGTTTGAAAATACCTTGGTCTGACTGTTAAGCGAAATGACACAATTGTCGCTGGATGGAGACAATGCCGAAGAAGAAGGCATTCAGCCCGGTTGGACGGAGATGGAGGCCTACGGAGAATCCCTCCCCAGAGTTGCCAAGAAAGTTGACAAATTGGGCTTGCCTGGTCTCAAGAAGAGGCTTGGAAACAGATCCTTGTTCATCTTCAGCAACGAAAATTTTATCAGGAAATACGCACAAATGATCATCGAATGGACATATCCTTTATAACAAATGTATAATATTGATTTTGTTTCTGTAAACAATCAATCGCACTCCACACTAATTTATTATTCGAATTTCATAAGTTATGTTGATGAAATGTAATACAAATTATCAAGTAATTATTTCACGGCGAATTCCACTTAAAACTAAAAAAATGTAGTCGAATTGAGTGCAACATTTTTTTGTCAAACCTGAACCAACTTAGATCCTTCGAAAGTTAAGAAATGTCTTTTCAGTCTCTTCCTTTGGCCTGCACACAACTTTTTTGAGATTAATAATAGTAAAGCTAGTTTAATTATTTAAAGCTATCATAAATAATGTATAAACTTGTTAAATGAATAAGTACAATTACTAATCCAATTCTAAGACAATTTTGTTTCATTATACCTAATCGACCAGTTTCGAGTGTGGAGTGAGTGCTTTCACGACGTTCTCAGCATGAAATGTTCATTAGGATTGCGAAATGAATTTAAAGATCGAATTTTCCATGACCTTTCCCACGCCGTTTGAATACCTGGTTCTGAGTACCATCATCGCCAACTGCATCGTACTTGCACTGGAAGAACATCTTCCCGAGAACGACAAAACTCCGCTGACCATAGAACTTGTAAGCCAATTCTATAAATTCATGAATAAATTTAAGTTCTTTCAGTAATTTACAAATGAGAGCATGGATTCGATATGGGAATGAATCCTATCAGACTTTTTCTGTAATTTGCGTGAATGTAAAATTTTAAGGCCATTAAATGTTACTGGTTCGGGTAAGAATGACAGAGTGAAATGGATAGGTGGGTAAAGAAACGGAAGTCAGGGAGGAAGGATTGATGGATGAAACGAGAAAATGAGTTATCGACCCTCAAATTTGTTTTAAAATTTTGGCTATTTCGTTCCAGAATTAGTTTAATAAGATACGTACATTTAAATGTGCTCAGTTAAATACTTTAATTGAAATAACTACAGCTATCTGTGTAAACCACATTAATAAATTATTAATAAATAATTTAATAAACAATGAGTTAATTTTAATTTTAAGTGATTTCATTAAATATTCAATTTGAATTCTATACCTGCTATTCGAAGAACTGCCATTTTGTCTTGCAAATAATTACTTATTCCTTGGCAAATCCATGCTTTCCCAGGAGAAAACAGAAGTCTACTTCTTAGGAATATTCTGCATCGAAGCAACATTCAAGATTGTAGCCTTGGGATTCATCCTTCATAAAGGATCATATCTCAGGAGTGGATGGAATACTATGGACTTCATTGTTGTTGTCACAGGGTAAGCTTCTTTCACTGCCCCAGTAAAATTCCGCTCTGATTGGTGTCAATCTGATCGAGTGTTCAAAACTTGTTTAGAGCCAGAAAATAAATAATAAATGAGGTGCTAAATCTTAAGATAACATTAATATTAAAGTTCTTTGAGATTTGTATATTTATTGAATATCTGTAGCTCATGCCAAATATCTTGTTTCTGTTTAATTAAAAAAAAAAAACATTATAATTCTAATCAGGATTGAATTACTTTTCTTAGATTAAAAATTCAATTTTTTCCAATAAGGTTCATAAAAATTGTTAAAAAAGTTTCCAATGTCTACCTCCATTCATTCAGCGAACGCAAATCACGTACACATGTTAAGCATATGTACTGCACGTGTACGAGTACAATGGGAACGATGTTGTCGTTTTCCACTGGCGAATGCTCCACGCTTCCATGGCTTTCCATCTGATCCATCAACAGGCGCATGTATCACGCTAATTGTGATCCAAATCCCCGCGCATGCGTGTCTGCGCATTAATGTGCCGGAAGTGGTTAGACGTGTGCACAGATATGATGGAAAGACTGTTTTTTTTTCGGTAATTGAATTTGAAGTCATCGTTTTTAACAACATCAATAAAAATAAAATCAAGTACATTTTAAACTATAAAAAAATTTTTAATAGGAACAGAAGCTGAGTTTAGAATTCATTGTAAACTCCTCGATTAGTTGAATTTCTTAAGAATGCCATATCCAATGCATATAGCCAACATTTTTAAAGAAACTCTTTTGATGTGATTATTAGGATGTGATTATTTTTCAGGTGAATGATCCCACCTGTGGTTTACCCAAATTAAAGTTTTTCTCGTGAAGAAAATTGATTAAAATAATTAATTCTTTAATTAATAATCCACTGAACGTAGAGTCATTTAAATAAATTCGTAAAATGCGTTAAAAGTTGTTTAAATCAAAAGAAACTTCAGCATGATTAGACTAATTTTAATAATACGATAATATATTTATATGTATTTAATAATACGATAATATACTTACGCATATTTAATAATACGATAATATATTAACAATATAAACAAACTCGTGCTAAGGAAAAGGAATAGAGCTACGAAAGTCTGAAAGGATGGATCGATATGGTTAAGCAGGCAGGGTAGTATGCCCCGCATTAGCGAAAGGATGAACGAACGATCGGACGATAAAAAAAGCACCAATCCCTTTCGATGGAGGTGTTAAACGTTGTGCGGCAATCCATGCACGGAAATAAATAACTTCCGCCATGATGGTTTCCGCTATTACTAATTTTTTTCCAAGGTTTTCTCAAGCAAATGTATGTTCTAAAAATAGTCATGGACAGGAAAATGAATTATTAGAGATGCGTCGTCTGACAAGAAGAAACGAAGAAATCGAGCGAAAAATTCAATGCAGATCGATATCTTCCCGTGTCACGGTTGAACAACGAAGGGAGTCCATTTTTCCAATTGAGTGATTTCGTGACATTTCACTGGCAAAACAAGATTTAAGGATCCGCCTGGTGTTAGGAACTCCATCCCGGGAATTTCATAATTAAAATCTAATATCACATTTAAAATCTCATCAACATAATTAAAACTGAAGCCACAATTCTCTTGTTTCCGGAATTTATCTGTTCGAAAAGCATGTTATGAGTCTGAGATGAAGTATATTTTATTTCTGGTGATAAATTAATATTAAGTAACTGAAAATAATACGCCAACATCTATAAAATGAAAATTATGATTTCTTGTCAGAACACCTATCGCTATTTGCAAATTTAGTATATATTTTGTATTAACAAATTATATTCTATTTTAAAGACAACATTTTTATTTCAAAGTTCTAATGCTTATTAAAAAATCAGTAAAAATATGGAAAATTGAAATATTATTTGCTAAACAATGCACTTATGAATAGGTATCGGATTAATAGCCTATTCTAAGCAATTAGTGGCCGTATTTAGATTTCATATTCTTATACATTGTATGTGTTCACAAGTAATTAAAATTCCGAAAACAAGGGATGATTTATTAATGCAAACATTCACCAATACTCAATACATTTGCTCGTTTTAGTAGTTCTCAATTCCATTCACGCAAAAAAATTATTATTGTGCAGCAAATAATATTTATTATTATTACTTTTTGAATCTCATGAAAGCTATGAAATAAAATGTTGAAAAATGCCCAACTCCATAAATCGATGCTTTGATTGAACTAGAAATAGCAAGTTATTGAATAGAACAATTTCGTTTATCTTCGAATATGTCGATATATTTTGATCTCTCAATGAATTACGATTAGTTGATTGATCGTCAATTGAATAAAATGATTGATTGCTGTTTTAGATTCATCACCATTTTTGCCAGCGGTGGAGGGGGCAGTGGTTTTGATCTGAGAACGTTGAGGGCTGTCAGAGTTTTGAGGCCACTGAAGCTGGTGTCTGGTGTGCCGAGTAAGTTGTCAATCAATATTTCGATCATGTCGAAGCAAAATATCAAACAATCAGTCAGTCATCGGTACCTGAAGATCAAAGTAAAAGTTTTGATTCTGCTTCAAATTTGACGTTTCAAATAATTCTGTCGATTGCTTTTTGGTGTCGCAATATGGCTTTGGAATTTTCATTCCCAAAACACAATAAGTTGTCTGTGGAAGTGTTTGTGAGGTTTTGCCACAAAATATGGACAAGGCAATTTTTGCTCGGAAATCCTAAGGATTGAAACTTCTACATTTTATATTTTTATCAAAAGCCAACAAAATTATAAATTCTGAAAAAGTATAAATGCTCTAATGTTACAAGAACTCATATGTTATTTTTTTTATACTATTCATATACTATTAATAAACTATTCATATACTACTAATAAACTATACATATACTATTAATAAACTATACATTTCCATATTTCACTATTATTTTTATCGAAATCATTTCGTGGCACATATTTGAGTTCAGTAAACATTTCATCCATATTAAATATTTATGAGTGGATTGATAAAAATGACTTACATATATTAATCACAATTTTGCCAAGTTTGAATTTTTCATTTAAGATGTTAAGGTAAGTTAATGTCTTTCAAATTGATTTTTTTCTAACATTGGAATAAAATCCCAACAAGTTGCATCAACTGATATAATCATTCTAGTAAATTAGAAGAAATAAATGCAGGGCGTTAAAGGATAAAGGACAGTTTTAGTGTGCAATAAATGTTGATTTATCTGGACTGGATTGCAATTTGGAGGCCATGTTTATGGGGCATCATTGGAAATGCGGTAAAAAAAGTCATGCATTCTTTACAGGTCTACAAGTTGTTCTCAAGTCGATCCTCAAAGCCATGGCGCCACTACTCCAAATAGCTCTTCTCGTCCTTTTTGCCATCGTCATCTTCGCCATCATCGGCTTGGAGTTCTTCGCCGGAGCCTTCCACTCTGCCTGCGTGGATGTTCAGCGAGGTATGGTGTTTGCCATTAGCGACTGATTTCATCCAAGCCTAACCCTAACCCTAACCCTAACCTTATTCCACATCAAAAAATCACGAAACTCGGAAATAAGTCTAATGTTATCATCTCCGTGTTACGTCACTACTGAAACGTGATCCATGACAAGCCATATTATTTGGTAGAGGAGAAATGCAACAGCTAACGCTACCGAATCATTGTTTTCAAGTTATTATTGACTTTAAAACGATTCGAAACACTGAAGTTTAGGAATGATTTTAAACAATTTCTAAATTTATAATGTTTTGGGATAACTTGACTAATACATGATCATGACGTATAACAATAGAAATGATCAGTCATGTACGTGGATTCCATTAGAGATATTAGCCATCAAATAATCTTAATGACCTTATTTATGAATAAATGTATTAATGGTATTAGCCATCAAATAATCTTAATGACCTTATTTATGAATAAATGCAGTTCCGAATAGTTGAAACCTTTTACGCAATCAGTCCTATGCCCAACAGACGTATTATACCTCGAACCCGACGAAGAAGAATCGCGACCTTGCCTTGCCAATCCAGGTCAACTCTCCTACGGGGGTCACGAATGTCCCAAGGACGTCTCGGTGTGCAAGGAAGATTTCTGGATCGGCCCCAAGTTTGGAATCGTCAGCTTTGACAACATCGGATTCGCCATGCTCACCGTTTTCCAGTGCATAACGATGGAAGGATGGACAACGGTGCTTTATTACGTGAGTGCTGAAATGGATGGATTTATCATCAATTGCTTCACTGCTGATAATTAACCTAAGGCAAAGGGGAGTTTTGATTTCATTTAAATAGTTAAATATTACAGTGATTGAGATGCATAATTCGAATCATTTTATTCCATTAAAATTTGTTACCCACGGAAGCATTTTAAGTAGAATTTATTCGGACGAGAAAGTTGTTGGATGTTTTATTGAAGTCGATGACATGTTGTTGTATAAAATATCTCGGACGAGGAACGCTCATGAAAAATAAAATAAAAAACTTCAAGACAAACGATGCAGTCGGAAGTGCCTTCCCCTGGATGTACCACGTGCCGTTGATCATCCTAGGGTCATTCTTCATGCTCAATCTTGTGCTGGGTGTACTCAGTGGGTTAGTGCTTCTGATGGTTGTACTTGATGATCAGTTGATGCATCAATTATGTATCAATTGATGTATCAATCATGTATCAATTGATGCATCAATCATGTATCAATTCATGTATCAATCATGTATCAATTGATGCATCAATCATGTATCAATTGATGTATCAATCATGTATCAATTGATGCATCAATCATGTATCAATTGATGTATCAATCATGTATCAATTGATGCATCAATCATGTATCAATTGATGCATCAATCATGTATCAATTGATGCATCAATCATGTATCAATTGATGCATCAATCATGTATCAGTTGATGTATCAATCATGTATCAATTGATGCATCAATCATGTATCAATTGATGTATCAATCATGTATCAATTGATGCATCAATCATGTATCAGTTGATGTATCAATCATGTATCAATTGATGCATCAATCATGTATCAATTGATGTATCAATCATGTATCAATTGATGCATCAATCATGTATCAATTGATGTATCAATCATGTATCAATTGATGCATCAATCATGTATCAATTGATGCATCGTGATGGCAATGATGACACTGCTGATGTTTTTGGTTTTCTGGTCGATAATTATGATGAAGTTAATTCTCTTTATCGGACTTGTCAGTTGTCTTTGTTGGTCGAGAGTTAGCAATTACTTCGAATGAATCCTTTAATTAAGTGCTTTTTAAAAACCGGTTTAATAAAATTGTAATTAAAATATATTTGAATTAATCCTAATGTGATGAATAGTATAACTGATGTTACCTAGAGAAGCTTGTATTTTAGTCCACGGAATGAGACAGAACTTGTAAACACTACTTTTATGAATAAGTTACGAATAATGGCAACCAAGATGATGAATGTGAAATGATCGCATGAAAATGTAGCGACTCGACCCTCGTTTTAGTGAATTCGCTAAAGAACGTGAAAAAGTCGAGAGCCGACGAGCGTTTTTGAAGCTACGTAAGCGGCAACAGGTAGACCGGGAACTGGACGGATACTTGGAGTGGATTTGCAAAGCCGGTGAATTTTTCTTCATTTTGATTCAATGTTTCTCAATTTTTTCCTTGTTTTTTTCTTCCTGAAAATTTCCACCGACAAAACAAAAACAGCGAATTCGCAAACGAGAGAGAACGCGTTGAAAACCGGAGGTGTTTTCTGAAGTTCAGAAAACGCCAAGTAGTTGAGAAGCAGGCAGAAGCTTATTTAGAATGGATTTCAAAAGCAGGTAAAACGCTAGATAACCTGGCTGTAGCTAGCTAGAGCTTCAGATGCAAGTATGCTTTGTAAAGCAGAGATTAGCACTTCCTTAGAAAATCCATTCCCATCCTCTCCCTGCTCAGTTGAATATGTTTTGTAGATTTTCAGTTGTCCCCAATGATGGAATGCATATTGACGGTAGTTTGTCTTACGAAAAAGTACATACACCCATGTATATGATGTTTGTCATGCTATGCCTGCGATGACCAGTTTGAAGATCGTTGGAATGTTTTTTGTGCTTTGGTTGTCTGCTCGATTGCCGGTTTAGAAATGCGACCATTTGTGATTATAGAAGTGCTAGAGCTGATTCGAGAAGCCGGTGTAATCTTATGTAATTGTGCACCGTTGCACATTCTATTAGTGGTAGTAGTAGTTGTTGCGCCTTGCTTGGCATGTCGTTAGGATCGATTTTGGCGTTTTTTCTGTGATTTTCTGTAGAGTCCTCTTTTACATGCAATATTTGCTTGTGTTTCGTACTAAAGTTCAAGCTTACAGGTAGTGCTTAATCGAATGCATCCTGTCTAGCGGATGTTATTTTGGAGACAGCATGACAAATGTCACTTTACATTAGGTGTAGCATCAATTTGTCCCTTTATTCTCAAGAATATTCCCTCGATTGAAAAGTTTGAATAATACTCATCCAAGGCATTTTGATTGAATCGGATATTCAGAAAGAAATTGAAAATAATGCACCATAATTTTACTGATTCCGCTGTTTCGAAAGATTCACAACTCTGATAATTTCCCTTTTTTCAAGTGTTAATTGCATTTAATTTTAATTAAAATAACTGTTTTTAACTTTACTCAACAATGTCTCCAGAGGAAGTGATTTTGAACGAGGAAAGAACAACAGACGAAGAAAAAATGAAAATCATTCAAGGTTTTCATCTCATTTAAATCCCATTATACGACATTTAAATGTAGGAAATTGAGATTTTTATCTCGATAGATAAAAGGTGCAATTTACAAGCATTCACCAATCCGCTCATCCACCTCCATCGATACAAATTAATGGCAGCCCTTGCTACCAATTTCGAAATTTGATAAAAAGACTTCTTAAAATAATATTTGGAAGCACGTCGCAAAATGGCCTCCACGAAGATGAAGCAAATGCAGCAGTCTGGAAGCAAAGATGATGCCGACAACGAAGACAATTTCGAACTTTTCCCCGATATGAGTAATTACCTTTAATTGCAATTCTAAATAACGATAACACGTAACATTTATTTTTCAAAATTAAGTACATAAGAAGCAAGCACACTTTATCGAATTAATTTGGCAAATCAAACAAGCTGATACCATATTTTTGACATTCAACATCTTTTTCTGATAGATTGCTTTTAGAATAACGTAAACATTTTTTTAAAAAGTGAAATATGGCTGGTGAAATTTACTTTTGTGCGGCATAATTTGCACGACTAAGGGTGAACCGATTTTGCTGCGCATGTATATTTTGTTCTTAAAATTTATTTATGATAACTCTGTTAATTAACATTAAATTTTATTAATGCCATTTATGAATACATAAATTATTTTAAATTTGATCAGCTTTTTTGAAAAATCAAAAGAAGATTCCCAGAGGAAGATTTGCCAGGGTCTGGAGGATTGAGAAGCAGATAAAGTGAGATTATTTCATAAATCATTATTCTGCCATTTTAAAGTATTTTGGTCAAATAAACTGAGACGGACTAATAATAATATAATAATAATAATAATAATAATAATAATAATAATAATAATAATAATAATAATAATAATAATAATATAATAATAATAATAATAATAATAATAATAATAATAATAATAATAATAATAATAATAATAAATAATAATAATAATAATAATATAATAATAATAATAATAATAATTAATAATAATAATAATAATAATAATAATAATAATAATAATAAGATAATAATAATAATAATAATAATAATAATAATAATAATAATAATAATAATAATAATAATAATAATAATTAATAATAATAATAATAATAATAATAATAATAATAATAATAATAATAATAATAATACTAATAATAATAATAATAATAATAATAATAATAATAATAATAATAACAATAACAATAATAATAATAATAATAATAATAATTAATAATAATAATAATCCTAATAATCCTAATAATAATAATAAATAATAATAATAATAATAATAATAATAATAATCATAATAATAATAATAATAATAATAATAATAATAATAATAATAATGTCTTTATCATTTTAACATTTCAATCTCCATTAAGTTATTAATTTATGAAACTTAAGATTTAATAAACAAAGCAATTATTCAATGCAGATTCAAAGTGAGACATCTGGTGAAATCTCAGGTCTTTTATTGGCTCATCATCGTACTTGTCTTTCTGAACACCGTGTTTGTTGCAGTGGAACATTACGAACAGCCTGCGTACCTCAGTGATTTCCTCTGTGAGTTGTAATTGTTCATGTGATTCGAATTCAAGAAATTTCATTCCAAGTAAAATGAGGAATGGCTGAGGAAAACGTTTTAAGGCAAATTCATCCATTGGGCTTTTTTAAATTCTTACTTTGAATTTAATTTTTAAAATAAACTCTTGACAATTGCGTTGGATTATTTTGGATGTTAGGCATTTTAACACGCACCGATGCATTTGTGTACCATTTGTTTAAAATTTATCAAGAACTTTGGTTTAGCAGTTGAATTAGCATACGGCTAGAAAAGCATTTTCAACTGTTAGATCTGCATTCAGTAGAGAGGGTTTGAGTCAAAATTTGGACTGATTATTTGAAACGACTCCATTACTGGACGGACGACAGCCTGTGATGGACAGGTTTTTGAGTGTCGAGCAAACTAAAATTGAACGAATCATTTTTCAGATTATGCTGAGTTTGTCTTTCTTGGTCTCTTCATGTTTGAGATGCTCTTCAAAATGTACGGACTGGGCATGCAGATCTATTTCCAATCGTCATTCAACATTTTCGACTGCGTGGTAAATCGTAGTTGCACAATATTTAATTATATTGTCTTCATTATTAAATTTTACAATATCAACAACGTAATGATGATAATATTAATGGGATTATATTTTCATTGATATTACTGCTATAAGTTTGTTGACTCATCACATAACCAGATATATGATCATATAAATTCCATCCTCAAAAAATTGTCCCCAATAGACTTCAAATCATCAACGACAAAATTTTCCTGGTTTTTAAAATAAATAAGATCTTTTGAATAGCCAGAAATAAATAATATTTGACAAAAACATTTAAAAAATGTATTTAATGTAGGTTATTGCGGGAAGTCTTTTTGAAGTGGTTTGGGCAGAATTCTACAAGGACAGTTCATTTGGGATCAGCATTTTGAGGGCCATGAGGCTTTTGAGAATCTTCAAAGTGACCAGGTAATTTGTTGAGGTTATCTGTTTTTTTAAACTTCATGTTTTTAAATTACCTCTAGATGCTCTAGTGGCAATTTCAGTTTCTCTCGCATTCTAATATCTCGAAACTTTACAAATTTCTTCGACTTCCTACCATAATTTCACATTCTTCAGGTACTGGTCATCTCTGAGAAACCTGGTTATATCCCTATTGAACAGCATGAGGTCAATCATCTCTCTGCTTTTCCTTCTCTTCCTCTTCATCCTCATTTTTGCACTCCTGGGAATGCAACTTTTTGGAGGAGAGTGAGTGAGAATGAGATCAACATCTGAATGATGCAACAAATTTCTCAATAAACTTTGGAATTGTTAAAAAATCGATTTATTTTACATTAATTTAAAAAAAATTATGCTTAATTAAAATAAAATCTCAGATGGAATTTTGACGGTGGTCGACCAGCCTGCCATTTTGATACATTTACTCAAGCTCTGCTGACAGTTTTTCAGGTAAATTATTTAAAAGTTATTACAATCAACACTGTCATTAACATTGGCAGGGTGTAAATTCATATTTGTAATGGTTGGCGTTGTTGTTTCGTTTCAACATGTTGTCATAGAAACGTCAGTGACAACAATTGTTGTTGCATTTTGACTCAATTAATGGCCTTGTTATTGTCATCAACAATGTTTTTATTAGCAACGCTTCTGTTATCGGCACTAACCTTTATTCCGCATATCCAGGTGTTGACAGGTGAGGATTGGAATGAAGTCATGTTTTACGCCATCCAATCTCAGGGTGGAATCAACAAATGGGGAATGGTTTATTCCGTGTACTTCATCATCCTCGTTCTCTTTGGAAACTGTCAGTTCTAAACTTTGTTTAAAAATTATTATTTTTTCAACCATTGTAATTATTACTAGCTTGGCTGGCAGTATTTCTAAAAATCGAATAATTATTGCATCAGTATAAATAAAATAAGTAAGGAACTTTTTCTTATCATCGAAAAACAAATTAAAATTAAATAATTGAGTTCAGTCGTAAGGAATCATTTGTTTCAACTACTTTTGTTTTATTCCACCCATTTTCCTAATTTTGTGTAATTTGCTATATTTACATTAATATTTACATAATATTTACACAGATACCCTGTTGAACGTGTTCCTGGCCATTGCCGTGGATAACCTGGCCAATGCTCAAGAGTTGACAGCTGCCGAAGAGGAGCAAGACGAACAGGTGGAATGGACTTTGAATAATAACATAATGTGCTGGAATACATAAAGCTAAATGCGGTGAATAAAAATAGTTAAAAACTAAATTTACATTCACCGATATTCGAATTAATCTCAAGAATAATAAATAAAATGTTCGTAACATTTCCAGAGACGATTGAAGGAGTTGGAAAAGGAAGGTGTGTGCATCTCGAACCTTCCAAGCAGCCTCCCTGGAAGCATAAACCCTCCTCACGTCAACATTTGCCCTCCAAGCCCTCAGAATAACTTGGATCCGAAGACCAACAATTTCAACATGTTAGCTGCAAGTTGGCTTCTCGACGTCTGAGTTGCTTTTTTAATGCCACCCGGTAGTTCTGCGTGACTTTGTAATAATGATTTCACCAAATCGAATAAATCTTATTTTAATAATATCTTAGTTGAGGATAAGACAGTTTTAAAGCAACTTCAGTGACGTAATTCCTTGAATGAACAATTGCAGCATAGCATTCGGAAGTTCTTACAACAAGAACAACATGGAAGCGTCACTGAGAAGACTCGAAGGAGTGAAAATGACAACAAGTCAAAACAGCCTGGAATCAAATTCATCAAATTCGGAAGGTGAAATTGGGCGCGTGTATCAATTTGGAATTAATTAATAAAACTTTAATTATTAAAATTATCAATATTATTTTAACTATTATTATTAACTAAGTTAGTAGAGGTTTGCCTAAAACTAGCTTGCTATTGCTCATCAAGACTTTTACAATTTATTCGAAAGAAAATTATTTTCTTAAGGAGATGCATTGAACTGTGTCTGCTGTTGCTAGGAACCTAAACGACGTAAATACTTCAGTGAATGGATGAAAAAATAAAAAAAAACCCCAACAAACGACAAGAATAAAAATTTAAAATAATTTTACGGGAAATAACTACAACTTGCTTTTATTTAAAAAAATATTTTTAAAATTTTATCCGACAAAATAACAATTAACTAAATTGATTAATAATTTATAAATGTAATTAAAACAATTTCTGTAGAAAGTGAAGAAGGGGGAAGTGGTTTCGAGGGACCGAAGCCCATGCTGCCCTACAGCTCGATGTTCATATTGGGCTCAACTAATCCGTTAGTACAACACCGTTGAAGTATTTCACAGTTCAGGTTGTCGTTGGTAATATCGTCTCAACATCACAACACCTATCTTTATCAACACATCGCTATCTTTATCAGAAATCTCATTATCATCATCATCATCATCATCGTCATCATCATCATCATCATCATCGTCATCATTCTCATGACAAATGTTCATCAGCACGTAACGATGCCTTTTCCATCAGACTCCGAAGGTTTTGTCACTTCGTGGTGAACCTGCGCTACTTCGACCTGTTCATAATGATCGTCATTTGTGCCTCGAGCATCGCTTTGGCAGCCGAGGACCCCGTCCATGAGCACTCGACGAGAAATGAAATCCTCAACTATTTTGATTTCGTATTCACAGGAGTCTTCACAGTCGAGATGATTTTGAAGGTCGAATTATTGTCTTTTCAGAGACATATGACGTATGAGTGACAGGATGATAAATATGGACTTGACATGCATCGATTTGTTCTGTTCATGCGATTACTTTGTAAGGCAGACGTTATTTTATTTATTCGCATCATAATGCTGTCGATAAGAATGTAAATGTTCAAATGTGAAACGCCACAAAATGTTTCAAATAAAATAAATAAAGATATTTTTCCAAAATCAGGTGATCAATCAAGGGGTGCTCTTCCATCCTGGTTCTTACTGCAGGGACTTGTGGAACATTCTCGATGCCACAGTCGTCATTTGTGCCCTCGTGGCATTTGCCTTTTCGTTGGTTTTAATTCCTCTGCTTCGTAAATAACAAACTGTTTGCAAAAGAGCTAGATTGATCCTTAATGATTTCGATTGTGTGATGCATAAAATAAAGTTGTAAATATTTGTACATTGTTATGAACATAAGCTATTATTGTATTGCTAAAGAAATTAAATTTATATTTAATTTATTTTGGGATCTTCTTCATACACGATGTCTCTTTATTATTGCAATAAAAGACATCTTACTAATCATCTAACTTGACAATCAGTGAGAATCCAACACAGTTCTAGATACTCAAATTCTCATCTTGATTGTGCACTTCTATTAACTGAATGCTTGCTTAATAAACTTACTCTTAAACTTTCTAATCTGCATACCCCCGGGTTATTTCAATATTTTAAACTTGTTTTATTTTAATAATTAATCTTTGTGTTATTTTAATTATTCTTCAGAGGAGACACAAATTCAGCCAGCAAGAACCTGAACACCATAAAATCGTTACGAGTTCTCAGGGTTCTGAGGCCACTTAAAACCATCAACAGGGTGCCAAAACTTAAGGTGGAACTTCATTACGTAATGTCAAATATTTTTAACATTCTTAAAAATAATTTTATTCTCGAAAAACTATGGTGCGTCTAAAAATGAAATAACAGTTGTCAGAGAACAATTATAATATCTTTTATTTAGTGTGAGTGCCACAGTAATTATATAATTCATACTCTATATACACACACAGGCCGTCTTTGAATGCGTGGTCAACTCTCTGAAGAATGTATTCAACATAATGATCGTCTACATGTTGTTCCAATTCATTTTCGCCGTCATCGCGGTCCAACTGTTCAAAGGAAAATTCTTCTATTGCACCGATGAATCGAAAATGCTCAAACCGGATTGCAAGTTTGTGATTTATAAATATTATTCTGCAACTTCTAATTAAATAATTACTAATTTTACATCATACTTACTAATTTTTAGAAATTATTTATTGCGATAACAAAATTACGGAACAACGGAATTAGTTTCCACAAAATCAATTGCTACGCAGAGGCGACTTCTTCGAATACAAACTGGTGAGAAACGAATACGTGCCTGAAGTAAAACCGCGTGTTTGGGACAGAAGGGAATTCAATTACGACAACGTGGCCAAGGCAATGTTGACGCTTTTCGCTGTTCAGACAGGAGAAGGATGGCCGCTGTTAGTTTAATTAATTTTGTTTTTTGAGATGACATAATAAATGAATTCCATTTTAATTTAAAAGATATTTCAGCAAATAGTAATCTTAAGTTTATTTATTTAATTAACTTGTTAACATCAAATTAAAACAGAGTCCTGAGGAACTCCATTGACGCCACTAACAGAGACGAAGGACCACAACCAGGCTACAGAATGCAGATGGCGATATTTTACATCATCTACTTTATTGTCTTTCCCTTCTTCTTCATCAACATCTTCGTCGCCCTCATCATCATCACTTTCCAGGAACAAGGAGAACACGAACTTGAGGATCAGGAAATGGATAAAAATCAGGTCCATTAAGTTGACAATGTCTTAATTAAGCTCTTGATGTCAATCCGATAAATTACTTTTTAAAAATATTTAAATTTTTTTTATTTTCTCTTGAAAAATAACCGATAAATCGGTGAATGTTTGAAGTGCTTGACTAAATTTGAAAAAAGGATTCAATTTGAATTAAAATATTCCTCTTTTATATCCTTTTTACGATCGAATTTTGAGAAATAATCCGAACAAGCTAATGGAAAAAAGAAATGTTAATATTTTGATGATTGTGAATGTTTAACAATTAATGTTTATTATTATTATTATTACCTAACAGAAACAGTGCATTGATTTTGTGATTAATGCTCGTCCAATGTCTCGGTACATGCCCAAGAACAAACACTCATTACGATTCTACATTTGGAAGATGGTTGTATCGCCTGCCTTTGAATACCTCATCATGGCTATGATTGTTTTCAACACTGTACTCCTTATGATGAAGGTTTGTTACGGTGCTAATGCTTGTCAATGATATTGTTTACTCATAATCAAATATTAATGATAATGTTTAAAAGTAAATTAATATTAAATTTGCAGCAATACTAGATTACTAAATACTAGATTACTATAATTATAAGTAGTATTTCACTAACGTTATTACTTTGTCATAGTTCTACCAATACCCAAAAAAGCAAGAGAATGAAAAGACATACCTAACATATACAGCTGTACTGACATATCTCAATATGGGATTTACCTTTTCGTTCATGGTTGAAGCATTTCTCAAGATCATCGCATTTGGACCAAAGGTTTGTGGATGATTTTAACAAAAATAATTGTAAAACCAGCGTTAATCGTAAAAATAATTATTATAATAGCAGGAATGATAGTAATAATTATAATAACATCATTAGTGTTGCTGATTTACCACGTTTGGACTAAGTATGGCAAAAATCAGAACTATTTGCCATTATATAAATTAAAAACTTAGTAAATAATTCAATTTAGTTTACTTGATTTAAAACCAGTAACTGATTTACTGTGACATCATTTTCAAAAAGTAATTTCATCACGGACACCATCGTGATCATGATGATGATCATCTTCCACAGGTCTATTTTAAAGATTCATGGAACGTCTTTGATTTCATAACAGTTCTCGGAAGCAGTGCCGAAGTTATTTTCACCTTCTGTGGGCAAGGAGTGCACGATGTTAGATTTTTGTAGTTTTTTTTAATATGCAATGTTATTTCTTATCGTTGTAACAACATTTGAATTATCCTTATATTTTAAACTCATTGATATTTATATTTATTATGTTTTGATGTTGACAAATATTTAAACTAAATAGAAAAGTCTTTTTTATATAAATCCATTTGATAATAATTTAAATTCAATTAGAAATAATAAAAAATGCGTTTTTTTTATTTTCCACAGTCCAATACAATCAATATCGGCTTTCTCAGGCTGTTCAGAGCAGCCAGGTTGATAAAACTTTTGAGACAAGGTTACACAATCAGGATTCTTCTGTGGACCTTTGTTCAGTCTTTTAAGGTAAATAATTATATATACATATATTATATAATTATATTTTAAATTATAATTATAATTATATATACATATATTATATAATTATATATCTTTTTTTATTAAGTGCGATCCTATTACTTATGAACTTGATAATTTGTTAATTTTGTAACAAAGTAAAACTATTCCATCCAGGCTCTTCCTTACGTAATTCTCCTGATAGCCATGCTCTTCTTCATCTACGCCATCATTGGAATGCAGGTCCTACGGATTAAACAAAATACTTTCATTCCAACTAATCCCAAACTTTGTAATATTGTTATTTTTGAAAAAGATTTAAAAATTCATTTAACAAATTATATTTTAATAATTTGAATCAATTTTTCGAACCAATTAACCAATTGTATCAATTTTTAATTTTTAGTTTAATTAATCGTTAATATTAATTCAGTCTGATATTTGCTTCTTTAAGATCTTTGGTAACATAGCACTGAAAGAGAGTACAGATATCAACAGACATAACAACTTCAGAACGTTTTTCAATGGGGTTCTTTTATTGTTTCGGTATTTATTAATTTCATTTTTGAATATCATATAATATTAATATCATTTTTTATAATCATTTAATAATTATGTAATATTAAAATCATTTTTAATAATAATAATTTAATAATATCATTTTTAATAACATTTCTTTTGAAATCGTAATCATGTCATCTGTTTCAATTTTGCACAGGTGTGCCACAGGTGAGAGTTGGCAGCAGATAATGTTGTCCTGCATGGCCAAGAAACCATGTGATCCTGACGCCACTAATATGAGACCAAACAGCTGTGGACTCGACATTGCTGTGCCGTATTTCGTATCCTTCATCTTCTTTTGCTCATTTCTTGTTAGAACTATTTAATTAATAATTCATCCATTGACTTGACACTAATTCATCCGTTTATCTGCCTTTTTCTTTCTTCCGTCAATCCAGATGCTCAACCTCTTCGTCGCAGTCATTATGGACAACTTCGACTACTTGACGAGGGATTCTTCAATTTTGGGCCCTCATCACCTCGATGAGTTCATCAGGGTCTGGGCGGAGTACGACCCAGAAGCCACGTGCGTTCATGCTTCGTTCATGTTGTCGTCGTTATTATCAGCACTAATTATCTTTAAATTAAATTTATTATTAATATTCGGGTACAATATAACTTCATCAATAATTAATTTATTATTAATATTCAGGTACAAGATATCTGTTGCTGACATGTACGACATGATGAGGAACATGGAGCCACCAGTGGGCTTCGGCAAAAAATGTCCTTACAGACTTGCTTACCGAGTAAGCCGAATAAGCATATTTTTTTCATCATTCTATTAACTAATTATTTAAATTAAATGATTTTGTTAATTTGTTAAATGTGGTTGAAAATTATCGCATAACAATTATGTGAATAACATTATTATCAAGGGTTAAGGTTAAATTATTAATCATAATAATTATTAATATCACATTAATACACATATAATAATAAATACTGAAAATTCACTAAGAATTATTGAATTTTTATTTCCAGAAGCTCATCAGAATGAACATGCCAGTCGACGAAAAGGGCAGAGTTCATTTCTCTACGACCCTGTTTGCCCTCATAAGAGAGTCGCTTGCAATACGAATGGGACCAGGTGATGGTGATGATGATGATGATGATGATGATGAGGATGATGATATTAAAGTTGGATGACTTGCATGGATGAGAAGTAATATGCAGGATAATAATATTAAAACAACTGCGATATAATTAATAATTGATAACTAATAATAATTGCTAATAGCTGAAGAAATGAACAAGAACGATGAAGCTCTACAGGAAACTATTAAAAAGTTGTGGCCAATTGAGTCTCGAAAGATGCTGTTCCTTCTGGTGCCCAGTAACGAAGGTGAAAAACCACATCTCATTGAAATAAATTATCCGTTCTGCTTCAATTTATTCTAAACAACATTATAGACAACGTTTATAATTGTCAAATATTTCCCGATAGAACTGGGACCACAAAAAATGACTGTTGGAAAAATTTATGCGGGTCTGTTGATTGCGGAGAATTGGAAAGCATTCAAATTGAATAAGCCTTCCAATGGAATGGTTAGCAAGTGTAATTGTTGTTTTATTTGTTGTTATTAAAACACCTAAAAAGAATAAATACAAATTTTAATTCTTATTTCTGACATCCACAGATGAACCTTGACAAGAACCTCGATAAAGATGTGAGATAAATACAAATAACTTTTCATTGCTTCGACATTAAATATTTGTATATAATAAAATAATTTGCAATAATAAACTAATTTAATTTATATATTTTTTATCAATGTTAGTTCATTTTGTTTAAGCGAGGATGGCTGGATATTAACATCATGCCGAAGTTTTTAATGGTGACATTAAAATATAAATTAATGTTAATGTTAAAGTTAGAGTTAAAGTTAAAGTTATTAATGTAACGTTAAAGTTAAAATTGTTTGCTAGTTAAGGTTAAAGTTATTAATGTAACGTTAAAGTTAAAATTGTTTGCTAGTTAAGGTTAAAGTTATTAATGTAAGGTTAAAGTTAAAATTGTTTGCTAGTTAAGGTTAAAGTTATTAATGTAAGGTTAAAGTTAAAATTGTTTGCTAGTTAAGGTTAAAGTTATTAATGTAAGGTTAAAGTTAAAATTGTTCGCTAGAGACCCAACATCTTGCAAAAGATTTTCGACATGAAAGGCTTCAATCAATCGTCAGAATGTTTGTACAACATCGGCAGTGAACAAAGTGAACCTTTCAAGAAGGGATCTTCTTACAAGTGACCATAATTTTAATGTGAAATTATAAAGCAATTAATAATAATAATAATAAATAATAATAATATTAATAACAATGCTATTATTATTAATAATAAAGTGAGTGAAAACATGAGAAATTTAAAGGTAAGGTAAAGCAACCCTGTTTCCATCAAGGCGAGGTTTAATTGCGAGTAACAAAACTAAAATATGTACTTGTGAAATTTTATTTCAGTTTAAATTATTTAGCGCTGAATGTGATAATCCAACACAAATTAGTCGTTGAATAAATAAATTATCTGTATTATTATTTAAATTAAACCATCTCGAATTTTGCAGTCTCAACAATGCGAAACAAACAGACGATATCTATCCACAAGACAAAATGAATCTGAGATACGATCAAGTCAATCTACAGAATGAACAGGTCTGAACTTCAACATTTCCTGATGATAAAAGCATTTTAAGTGAATAAGCATCAGTATTTAAGTAAATATCATTTTAAATAAGTAAATCAATAAATAACAATAAAATATTTCAGAAGTTGTTAACTGTTCAGTCCTCCAATTTTCCAAATTTTGAAAGCCACAAGGTCGACACAGGAACTTCACCGGTTCGCTTCAATCAATTGGAGGTTAACATACTTTATACTTATTTGTCTTTGAAGTATTTATTATTTTAATTATTATTATATTAATCATAAATTAATCAAAGTCTCAATTGAATTAAAAAAAAAACAATTAAACTCAAACCTAAATAAGATTAATTGTTTGTTAATCAACTTAATTTTTGTTGCCAGATTATCACTACTCCTGCATCTTTTCTACTCCAGGACGACACAGCATACAATAACATCATTCAACCACCTCAACGACCATCCTATCAACTAAATATGCAACATCATCATCAACAACAACAACAACAACATCACTACCCTCAAGATTATCTTCCCTATGACAGAATACCTACGATCACCAGAATGATTCCTCTTTCGGAAGACCCAGATCAATCATTTCAATCAACCAATCAATCGCTTTCATTTCAATCAAGCAACCAGCTTACTCAGCCTCAACCTTTCAACATTCAGGGCCAGTTCCAGGGTTCGACCGAGGACCCCTCAGAAATGAAAACCATAAAAATCACCAACTCCACTTCAGCAACTCTCACAAAATCTCTGGGTTCACTCTTCTCATCTTTCAATAAATCTGTTGCAAGTGCCTTCAGCAATCTGGTATCCTCAACTCCACCAAATTCGAGAACTTTCCAAGAATTAGCCACTCCCACCTCAGACGGTCCATCCAATAATGCCTGCCTCAATGCACAGACCTCCATGTCATCTTGCGGAGACGACGTGGCAACCATAACGACCTTGATAACCTCACAACCGAACATCAATCTTCAATCACTCAACCATGATCAACCGAACAACCACCCCTTTACTCATTATCAGACCCAAGAAGGTTACGCCATGCCGGGCGGGTTTTCAGATCAATTTCAAGAGCAACAAGTCATCATTCAACCAGCAGGGAATTTTCCAAGTGCCACTTTGAATCAATACAACTTCCCGCCACAACAACAATTGAAACAATTCGAGCAACAATGGAACCAACAATACAATATGCAATTTCTTTACGATCAACAACAACAACAGCAATTCAACAACAACCACTGGATTCAGCAACTCCGTACGCGAGACCACTCAGTATTTCCTGAACAATCCGAAATAGGCACATCGATTCTTTATTGATTTAACTTTTCACAAAATTAAATTTTATTTGCTTTATCAAGAAAAAAATAGAAATAGTGATTCGTAATTTGTATGTACCACTTTTTCGTTTACAAATTGAAATTAATTACAATCAAAATGTAATGTGTAATGTAAATAAAACATGATCATTCCCTTAAATAAGCTTGAATAGATAATTTTTAAATTTCATTGTACATATGTATGATTTTGTTTTGTTCTGCTCGATAAAGGAGGTTTTTAATGAATGTCATACATTTGGCTTCCAGCCAGAAAGTCTCAGGCAAGGCACGGAAGACGTCCAACGAGGCTGCCGAAGCGCCAGAAAAGTACCAATTTGTCCGAAGTTCCAGAGGCAAGTCAACGGTCAAAGAACCAAGAGCCTGACTTGAAGAGAAACACTTCTCTCGAGGAGAGATCACTCACGCCGTCACCTCATGCACTTCCCACGAGCTGCTCACAGTTCTACGGCAACGCGAACCTCACGGACAGATCTAGAAGCCCAAGTCCCGTAGCGTGTTCTCTGGACGGCAGAAAGCCTTCTGGGAAAATTGTACAAAGTCATCATTCAAAAGCCAGACAACGACCTCTGCCCCTCGAACTCAACCTAATGAATTCCGGCCACAATCGTCGCTACCCCAGACTTCATAGGATGCCAAAAGTCCTGCCATCACCAACCTTCCAGGATGGAAGAACGTCTCCTGCTTCCTCGGTCATCAATTTTCCAAAACTCAGTTCATCTCCGTCGAGGTCTGCCGCTGATGATGACGACGAAGAGGAGGATTTGTGGCAGGAAGCTGAAGATTCTTTCGACTGTAATCATTTTTATCACAATATTTAATTAAAGCCAAATTAAGCCAGATTGACTTCTTTAATTCAATTTCAAAATTCTTAAAATTCTTTGTTGTTAAAGCGACTTATCCACCGTCCACTGCAACGAGTAACACAGCTCAAATACGAAAGCAACAACAACAACAACAACAACAACGTCATCAGGGCAGCCATAGACTCCCTACGAATCTCTCAAGTAGATGCAGGGGCATTGACCGTCGCCAAGACGACGAAAGAAGACAACATGGCGACAAGAATCAACAAGGAGCCATCTTTTATTCGCAAAACAAAAGATGTTTTGAAATGGATCAAATAAAACAACAACAGGTCAGGAATGTTCCTCTAAGAAGAGATTCTATTGATAGTGAGGATGAGAATTGGTGCTGACACCATCATCATCAACACCACCACCATCATCATCAACACCACCACCATCATCATCATCATCACCACCATCGTCGTCAACATCATCATCATCTCCATCATAAACGACATCATCAGCATCATAACCATCGTGTACATCTACAGCAGCAAGATCGTCCTAGCATTGTAGCTGAAATTTTGGAACATTTTCTTAATTTC
Organism: Whitmania pigra; assembly: GCA_021613335.1. Classification (NCBI taxonomy): domain Eukaryota; kingdom Metazoa; phylum Annelida; class Clitellata; order Hirudinida; family Haemopidae; genus Whitmania; species Whitmania pigra. The sequence continues at coordinate 122,407 of JAJTWR010000374.1, read as the reverse complement.
ATAGTCGTTTACATTGTTTTAAAAGTAATTAAAATAAATAATTTTGGAATATTTGATAATGTGGACCTTTTATCTTTATTCACAAAGATTCCATTGTTTAAAATAACCAAATTTATTCGAGTTATTGTTGATAATTTCTTGAGTATTTTATTGCCCATAATTTATGAATTTAAAAACCTTGCCAAAAGTTAATAACATTCACGTTTAACCATTTTGAAACCGTTGCATTAACTTTTCATAATTTACCTAAAATTCAGCCAGGTATCTTACAATTCGGTTAAACGAATTTTTAAGCTGCATTTAAAGAAATGTTTTTAATGTTATTCTAATCTTTTATTGTTTCCTGAGGTTTATGTTGAACTTCATGCGCTGTAACTTTGAAGAATTTATGCAATCAATTGAACTGTTTATGAAGATGTAATACTCGTTACTGTTTTAAAGAAATAATACTCCTTCTTACTTCTATTTCTCATTTCTATATTTTTAGGAGCCCTAAATAATTGTTTGAGATGGATCTACAGAATTAAGTTGGTTCAACGTAGAACATTTCATGATTTTCATGCTTGTTTCCATATCTCCGAGTTAGTTTTAAGGATTTTCGAACTTTAGGGCATCGCAACATGTCATTGTGTACAGTTTGTATTTTCCTGTCTTTTGTATTTTCTTCCTTTTTCAGATTAATTTTTTGTTTCAACTGAAAAACCTTAATATTCGCGATTTTTTCATGATATAGACAATGTTTCTTGCAGCTTTGAAAACCAACTCTCTTTTTCATCGCTCTCTAAATGAATACAAGCAACCTTTTTTGATTTTTTAAAAGAATTTTTCTAAAACGTCCAGTCGTTTTTGCAAGTAACGATGCAAGGTTTTATAATTTTTATTAATATTTTTCTATCTCATTTTAACCATTTCTTACCAAATTATAGAATTTGTTAATTAAAATTATTCAAGAAATTAGTGGTAATCAAGATAAGATATAAGTAATTATTCTCTTACTATTTATTTTCTAATTTAATTAAAATTTGTAAATATTTAAAATCCAGTTGATTGTTCATAGATCTTAAATTGCAATCTAAAAGGAAAGACATTTCTTAATTAGGAAATTATTAAATTAGGTTCTAATTAGTTTGAGAATTGAGTTCTTCCTTCATCAATGTTTCGTTTGAGCAAGAAACCATGAAATAGTTTTAACGTAATTCCCGTTGAGAGTGCCATGAAATCGGAGATTAAAAAGGAATATTTCGAAATTTAAGATTAAAAGTCAACGTTAAACTATAAAAAGTAAAAAAACAAAAATATTTCCGACAAACAAATATTTAGCTTATTATTTCAATTAATTCTCAACAACATCCGTAAAGAATTTTGTTGCTATAAATTCTACTTCAGGAAATACCATAAAATCTAAAAATAGGTACTGATGCTAAAAATAACGATTGGAGTAAAGTATTGATAAAATTCTGCAAATAGAAGTTATTTGTTTAACTTTTACTCCAATGTTGAATAAAACCCAAAAATTAATTTGAGTAATTAAATTAATTACAATTTATTGATTGTTGGATTATATCATAATTATTATTTTTAAATACCAATGCCGAGTTAGGATTTAAAATCATAATTTAAGATATTTTTCTTAAAAATACTCAAAAATCGGTTTGGCGACACAGCAAAGACCTCAATAACCTTAATGGACGCCATTGTTCGTCAAAACATTCACAATGCTTCCACATGGAGAGAATTTCTGCCTTTCAAAAATTTTGGAAAAAAGTAAAAATATATTGTTATTAATTATTACGAATAATATATTTTATTTTCAAGTTAATTTGGTTGACAATAATTCTAAATGTTTTGTTAAGTATTTGTTATTAAATATTTATTTTCATAATGTTGTAATAACTTCTCGTTTGTTAAGATAATTGATTATTAAAAATTTCATAAATATGCTGTTTGTTAAACCAAATATTAAGCTGTTTCCGATGACATTACATGACGTTTTTAATGCCTCCGTCTTGACACGTGATAATATTTATGTGACATCATCGTCATTATTATTAACGTTTAAAAATGAAGTTATTTGCATTATTGTATGGAGTTTGAGCACGATGATGATGAATGATGGCAATTCAAACTAAAATCATTAATGTTATCGTTAATGTTGTTGTCAGCTGATGTTATTGTTGCTGAGGAATGATGTTCATGAAAACAGTTGTTGTTGTTGTTGTTGTTGATCAATATCTTCGTCGTCTGAAGCTGCGGCTCCCCTCACTTTCCTCATCATCTCTCACTTCCACCACCTCGAGGCAGGTTAGACTCGATGCTACCGGTGGAAGCAACACGTCAAGACGCTGTTGCCAAGCATCCACGCATCCATCCACGCATCCATCCACCCATCCATCCGAGCATCCATCCACGCATCCATCCACCCATTCATCCACCCATCCATCCAACTAAAAATCCGTCTTTCCGCACATTTATATATCTCTAAATTCGTCCAACCAGCCCAACCATACTTTCATCACTCTATCATTCCATTATTCCTTTCTCCACTCATCCGTCTATTCGGCATCTCGTGTAAGTCACATTTGCGCCTACTGTGCACTCAAGGACCCCATCAGGACAGCACATCATGGCAACATCAGCACAAAATTCATCCTAATTTCGAATAATATCTGCTGGTATTTTCTGTCATGCTATCATCAGTTTCACGAAACTGGAAATAAAAAATAATTTCTTATAATTACCATTACTGCAGCATTATTAAATAATGTTAATTTAAATATTAAATAATGAAATAATTGGTTATAATTACCATTACTGCTGCATTGTTAAATAATGTTAATTAAAATATTAAATATTAAAATAAATAAAATAATTGGTTATAATTACCATTACTGCTGCATTGTTAAATAATGTTAATTAAAATATTAAATAATAAAATAAATAAAATAATTGGTTATAATTACCATTACTGCTGCATTGTTAAATAAAGTTAATTAAAATATTAAATAATGAAATTAATATTTACACTTAGTATTAATAATATTATTATAACATTAAATCAAATATGTTCGCTGGTAAATTTTTGAATAACTTATTTTGATAGCATTACCCACATATATCGGTATTAATTGAATTCTATCAGAGAATATTAACTTTTATTTAAATTGTTTGATTATTATTATTATTATTATTATTATTATTATTATTATTATTTTTGAAAATATTCATGCTGTTTATAATTTAACGTCTGCCGTCAACACGAACAGCAAGCAAACCCTTTGAATGATCTCCGTACACTTCATTCTAAACGTTTCATAATTATTTTTTAATAAATAAATTTGTTCTAGCACAAAAATGATAATAAAAAAAATAACTTAAGATAATTAATAATATCGCGAATCATGGACGGAATAAAAACACATTTCATACTAAAATGAAACTATATTTACAATACCCATCATAGACTTTAACGTAAATTCTTTAGAATTGTTCAATCTTAATAGCATTAATTAAAAATATTTAAAAGAAATTAGTGATTTAATGAGTACGTCTTGCCTCTTGAAATTCTAATAGCGACGCAGGGACAAACACTGACATGCGCAGACGAAGTCCATTGTTAGCGCCAAGTCATTTCCTCCACACCCATTCCGCTCACCATTCCACCCAAATTCTACCCATCATTCCACTTATTATTCCACTCATCATTCCACCCATCATTCCACTCATCATTCCACCCATCATTCCACCCATCATTCCACTCATCATCCACCCATCATTCACCCATCATTCCACCCATCATCCACCCATCATCCACCCATCATTCCACCCATCATTCCACCCATCATCCACCCATCATTCCACCCATTTTTCATCAGCAGACTTCACCGGGCGTCGGAGCAGCTTAGCGCATGCGCAATCATTTAAAGCCGCTCCAGTCATTAGCTCCAGGAGCCGACGTTTCCATGACAACCGCCGTCGAGGTTTTCTTCATTCGGAGAATGACTCTTGCACAATCTCTTATGTCATCGTCGTCATCGTCATCATCATCATCGTCGTCTTCTTCGTCCTCATCATTTTGGCCTCCATGCACTCAAATTTGACGATCAATAACTCGTTCAGAGGACTCAAATTAAACTACTGTGTGTTTGCCATCATCATCGTCATCATCATCATCATCGTCGTCGTCGTCGTCTTCGTCATCGTCATCATCATCATCATCATCATCACCACAACTAAGGTTTAACTTGGTTGGATGGATGGTCGGAATTATTAATGTTATTATCATGTGCTCGTAAATCGTAATTACGGAACTATGGCAATAAAAAATATGAAAAGGTATTAGATTAGGTATTAGAGCGTAGGTATTTCTGATAGCTGCAGGTGAGAGACGAAAGCGCACGATTTCATAAGTTCATATTATTAGACAAATATGCCTAATGATTCTCACAATTATCACAAAATGTGCAACTAAGATTTTATCTGCACAAATAAAAACATTTTGTCAGGTTATGTTAAAACAAATTTTGTAAATTTTAAAATTAATTTTAAATATTCCACAAAATCATAGTAAATGCATTAATGATATTATTTTGAGAAGTAACTTAATCAAAGTAATTAATTCGCATTAATGAGAAATTTTAAAATATTTATTAACCATACAAATTTAAACATATTTATTAATCATAAATAAGTGACGTCATTGAGTGAGAAATTGCTTTCATCTTGTCCTTGAGGAAGTAGAGGATTTGCCTGGGAGGAACAATTCTTTCTGAAGAGAATATTTGATGCCCCATGGAGGGGCGGATGGGTGGGTGGATGGGTATATGGATAAATGGATGGATGGATGAGTGGACGAGTTGGTAGATGAATGGATAAATGGATGGATGGATGAGTGGACGAGTTGGTAGATGAATGGATAAATGGATGGATGGATGAGTGGACGAGTTGGTAGATGAATGGATAAATGGATGGATGGATGAGTGGACGAGTTGGTAAATGAATGGATGGATGGATGGATGGATGGATGGATGGATGAATGGATGGATGGATGGATGGATGGATGGATGGATGAATGGATGGATGGTTGGATGGAGGGATTGATGGATGGATGGATATACGGATTGTTGGATGAATGTGGATAGATGAATGAATAATGAATTTAAGGCCACTCAATCAGAAAGGAAAAATTTTCCGAAAAATCTCGAATGTTTTTAATGAATACGAAAAACGAAGAACTTGTTTATAAATTATTTACAAAATTCTATAAATCACTGCAATGATGGGGAGGCAACAACATTCCAGGATCCAGCACAAGATCTTCTGTGGATGTTGTGGATAGATGGATGGATGGATCAGTGATGGATAGATGGATAAGTGATGAAAAACACAAGTAATTATACGAGAATTGATTGATGGATATGCTACTGCTGCTGCTGTGGACGGTGCTGAAGTCTCTGAGAACATTTTGCAGCTCAACCAAGCGTCTTTCTAATTTAGAAGTATCTCATTATCGTGTCTCATAATTAAGCATTCGAATTGAAATGCTTTAAAATTGCACCTTATTGGAAATATTTAATAAATTAGTAGATTGCTAAGATTAGTCATAACATTAGCATTTAAAGCTAAGAAACAAACAAATTAATCGCATGCAGTATTTATTATAATCTATAATAGTATACATGCATTATGAATTTGATTGCCAGTTATTAAATTATATTTTTAAGAATATATTGAAGAACTGCAAAATTGAGTTTTTTATAAAGTTTGTTGCATTATTTAAATTTGTATTCTAATTCTTGAATTTTATAAAATTTCTGAATCTCATAAACACACGAATTTCCGAGAAATCAAATTAGGAGGATTTGTCCACGCACAAAAGATTTATCTGAAATTTTAAGTCAAAAATTTTAAATCGTATTTTTCAGGTTTGTTTTTTAGCATTTTTAAACATTTGCTTTTATGACTGTGTTGACTATAAAGTTAATTTTTATGAATATATAAATACAATTAAATTAATTTATAAAATATTTAATTGTAGTTATTTGGACGAATAAAATGGCGAGGCATTTTAGATGTTTTTTTTAAATTTTCAACGCAAGGCAGAGTGCAAAATTGATCCGCAAAAGCATGAGATTATGGAATTGTGGTCACGATGATGATCCCCGTTGCTGTTGGAAACGGAGACGCTGGAGTCGAGCCTCAACAATGGATAATGATGACGATGGCGAGTTAAAAAATGCTGTAGACAACTGTAAGAGTGACACCAGGATGAAGATGCTGCTGCTGATGATGATGATGATGATGATGATTACGATGACGATGATTTAAAGATGAAAACAAGAATAAATTGAAGCTGCGGTACGAAGGTCTTGCATGGCACTGGGAAATCGAAATCGATGAAGCGTAAAAATTCGTGGCGGAGGAAGAAGACGAGGAGGATGCAGGTGGTTGTGATGCGCAACCAGTCAGGCATGTAATCGCTCATTTATTCGCAAACAATTGCAGAACATTCATTCATTCGTTCGTTCATTAATTCATTCATTCACTTACTAACTCAATCATTAATTTGTTCATTTAATAATTTTTCCACTCGCAGAAATACATCCTATAATTCTATTTTAGAATCATTGTAATAAATAATCAAATTTCAGAATACTTCAGTCAAAATGCAATTCACTTTATTTAATGTTTCATAAATTGAATAAAAAGAGAGATAATTCATTTAAAAAAGTGAATTTGGGCAAAATATGAAAATAAAATTTAATCCCTTCCTCTTGCAGTTTTTTCAAACATCATTATCATCATCAATTTAATTATTATCACTGATATGTTTGCTACAAAGAATATCGAAGATGCATTATTGGAATTACTTAAAAATTGACAACATAAATATAATGTTTAAAAATAAATAAATTCAAATAATATTTAATAATAATAATAATATATAATAATAATAATAATAATAATAATAATAATAATAATAATAATAATAATAATAATAATAATAATAATAATATAATAATAATAATAATAATAATATAATAATAATAATAATAAATAATAATAATAATTAATAATAATAATAATAATATAATAATAATAATACTAATAATAATAATAATAATAATAATAAATAGAAATTGCAATGTAAAGGAGTTCGTTAGAACTTCAAGAGCTTGTCATTAGTGAAGACATGTTTGTTCTGTTTTCTCCTGTTTATGTTTCTGTTTAATTGAGAATAATTATATTTATTCAAAATAATTCTTACACATTATTATGCCTAATATAATATTACTAAGTCTTTCAACTAGTTTTATTAATTTAATTCACACGCCTTTCTTGCATGACCTTAATTTTGAAGACCAAAACGCAACAATCATCGAAACACATCGTTTGTTTTCGAAAATATTTCCGCAATGAAGGACGCACAACCTCGCAACCTCACACGGAAACAGCTCATCCAGGTCCTCCATCGATTCAGAGCCTCTTTGTCTCCAGGCGTAGGTGCACGTTGTCTTGACGACCCGACGTTACTAAACGCTTTCGAGTTCAACGAGGACACAAGTTCCTATCGACCGATGGCCTGTCACCTTAATGTCGTAACAATTAATAGTTAATAATAACAATTAATAATTAATAATAACAATTGTTAATTGTTAACTCATGAATCACTATCACAACAATTAATTGTTAACACATGAATCACTATCACAACAATTAATTGTTAACACATGAATCACTATCACAGCAATTAATATCATAACAATTATTGTCATAACAATTACTATAATTTAAATTACTATCATAACAATTATTATCAAAACAATTACTATGGTAACAAATAGCATCGCAGAAAGTGCAACTGGATGATTGAGAAGCGTAAGGATAAAATTGATTGGTAAACTGAAGTACTTTAAAGATTCTGTTTAGTGTCTAAATAGATGTTTTCTTCAATTCTTTCATTTCAATGGAGAATCTTGTTTGCACCTGTTCATGTGCTCACGCATACATAAATGGTTAAGCCACGTTAAGCGCTTTTAAGAGATAAAATGCGCCATTAATTCACAGTGCCCTCACGCAAAACTTTCATTTCATTTTCTTATAAGCGTAATTATAAATTTTCATTATTATGTCATATATTCTGAAATTATAAAAGCTACTTGATTCGTAATTAATGATAAAAATAAATATTATAATATCGCATTAAAGTTAAATTAAAATTAATTTAGAAACGATAAAAACAACCTTCTTAACATAACATGAAAATTGCAATGAAATCATAAAATTTATGGTAAAATGATAATTCAAAATAAAATTATAATTTAAGTTAAAAATAATATTTTTTCAAAAATATTTTCAAGGAAACAACTTAAGATGCTTCAAAAGACCAAATTTTCTAATGGTTTTTATCTCGGCTTTAATCATGGTCGTCGTCATAATTTTTCCTCCAATTCTTCATCCATCCATCCATCCGTCTGAATTTCTTTCCATTCATCCCCATTTGCTTTATCCATATAGGTTGCATTTAAAGTAATTACATGAAATGGCATTTATCATATAATAACAACTTAATTGCATGAAATGGCATTTATCATATAATAACAACTTAATTGCATGAAATGGCATTTATTATATAATAACAACTTAATTGCATGAAATGACATTTATCATATAATAACAACTTAATTACATGAAGTGGCATTTTTCATATTAAAATAACTTCGCGGATCCTGCAAAAGACGCATGATTTATGCTTTCACTTTGAGATGAAAGTTCTTAAAATTTTAAAGATTCAAGAAAATCATCAGCTTTATCATCATTGTCATCGTCATCGTCATCGTCATTATCATCATCGCCGTCATCACTGCTGGACAATTGTCGTTGTCACCTCCAGGAAGGAGTTTTGCTTTAAAATCTTAGAATTAATTTAAAGAAAAAAAATTAAATTTCAAAATAATTAAAATACTTAAATTCAGTGTCAAATATCACATTTAACAAACCCTAAGACATGTTTCCAGAAATAGATATATACAATTAAGTTATTATTCCAAAAATTATTATTACTTATTAATAATTGGTTAATAAATACATTTATCAATTAATTGTTTATTTAAAAATTAATCATGTAATTTATAATAATTAACAAATGATTGGTCAACAAATTATGAAGCTTTTGAGATCTTGAAGAGATGCTGGGAAATGGCAGGACCTTTGAAGAAGTCAAAAAAAAAAGAGGAACATTTTAGCAAACTGTCCACAGATACTGAAACGTATGTAAACGTATTGAAGCACTTATACTGGCATTGAATCATAAGCATTGGTATTGAAGTATGTACAATATATAGAGGCATTAAAGTATATAGTCATGCGATGAAGCATATGCATCGATATTGAAGTATGTACAATATATAGAAGCATTAAAGTATGTAGTCATGCGATGAAGCATACACGAAGACGTAAGAACAGGTAGGCATCCGTCACAGCGCATCAGAAACGTAGCGACTGTCAGTTGATTTATAAGCCCATCCCTTCCGCACTACGTGAAGAATTTTCTGAAATGTACCAGATTAATTTCCTTTTTTTTTTTAAAACATTTCATAAAAGCTGTAGAAAATTAACAGATATTGTATTTATTAAGAATAAACTCATGAAAATATTAATCGCCAAGTGAGAAATAATCCAACCGTAAAGGATTTCGCAAGCATTTCTTCTCGTTTGAAAAGCTCAGAGAAACTTGAATTTAGTACTCAAATCGTCGAAAATCTCATTAAAAGCGAATGTGAAATTTAATTTCCAGTCTCGATTCATCGGAGACGTCATGGATGACTGGTTCGGTCGGATTGTGCGGTCATGCTCCATCGAACAGTCGTAAGCTTTGGAAGACCGGTGATTATGTTGTACAGGTGATTCAATAGGTAACTCACAACGTGTCCCGGTGTTCCGAACTTTGCGATGTGGATGATCCGTTGGCGAAGAAACAAATGTTACCACGATAACATTATTATTAATATTACTATTACAAATGTTATCATAATAACATTATTAATATTACCATATTATTAATAATATTGTTATTATTAATATTACTATTACAAGATTAATACAAATTATTAGTGTCAATTGTGACAGCTGTAAAATGCTGAAATACCGTCAATTGTGGGAGTTATAGTAATATTATTATTGTGGTTGAAATAATTGTTGAGTTATTAAGAATTATTTGCATTTTTAAATAAAATAATAATTAGCAGATATAATTTACATTTAGCACGCTTTGCAATTAATGATTAGGTTTTTTAATGTGATATTAAACATTTCACAACAATCGTCATCATTGCGATGTCAAAAGCAGCTAAGTGAAGGTATAAATTCTAGCGTATTACGACTTCAAAGGCCAGGTTAGTTGTGACTAAAGTATTCGTAGTTATTCAAAAATATTTATATAATTAATATTTTCTGCTTTTTGTTAATTTAATTTTGTTAAATCTTGCTTATTCTGTTAATTTTTAATTTTGTATTCAATCAAAATTTTGCAGTTTTTGGTCTTGCTTATGTTTACGGAATAAATTAAAGGAAATATTGTTATTTATTTGAAAATAAGCAAATTGAAATGTAGCTATAATTGTGAGCATTCACTTGCATAGTTTATCCTAAATATCGTATGTTTGCAATGATTTAATAATTTTTAATATAATTTTTAAATGATTCCGTTATATATTCAACATAAAATGTAATTCTCTCAAGTTGTGAAATTATGAAATATTAAAATAACAAATAAATGTTGTCTCAATCGAAAGTTTATTTAAAATTTATTTAATTATCAAATAAATGTAAAATAATAAAACTTATTTTTGTCGGGCTCTTCCAAAACATTTGTCTACTTAAAAGAATTTTGTGTTCCCACAAATTTTATCAATTTTCGCATTTAAACATTTCTTTTTTTTAAATTAAATCTAATTATTCATGATTTTATAAATGGCATCTCAAAACATTTATGAATATTTAATAACGTAAAATAATAATTTCTTTCATAAACTTTTTTTTTTGAATTTCAGAAGTAAATGATGAATGATAATTACAAAAATATGACCTTTATAAATTAATTTAAAATTAATAAATTAATTGTTTTTCAACTGTCGACTACTACATTTTATTCAACATATTTACAAATTAATAGCTTTAATAACCTGTAGTTAATAACCTCAGACTGCAGAATATTTTTAAATAAATGCTTAAATTGTGAGGTTATAAACTTTCTGTATTTCATTTGCGGGTAGGAATATGAAGCTAAAAATATTTTCTGAACAATTCTTCGCGATGCCACGCATGAGAAGTTGAGATAATGAGAATTGAATTTGATTTCAAAAGATTGGCAACTTTCAGAAAATGATAACAAATAAGTGATGTAAAATAATGTACAAGTAGTAATTGTAAGGCATCATTCTAAATATTCATCAAGTATTAATTAATATTAATAACTTAAGTATTAATCAAGTATTAATTAAGTATTTATTGTGTAATAAAATGCCTTTTAAACCGGATTTCATCTCGAGCAGAAACAAGAAAGATTTCTGATTTTTAAACAAGTTTGATGGAGTTCGTGAAAGGTGAGTAAAATTGGATTTATGTGGAACGATGGTGAATTGTTGTGTATGAAGTGCAAATGAATTGTTGTTTATGAAGTGCAAATGAATTGATGATCACGTGCCAGCTAAGAATCGAAACTGTTTTCGATGTTTATTTATGCCTCTTTTGCCTTTTATTTCTTTCTACATTCTGGGAATTTTGTGTTGATACGATAATTGTAGGCTGTGAGTACGATGATAAATCTGATGTTGTTAATATTGTCGCGCTAAAATATAACACTAAATTAATTTAAAATTAGTAATATTTTAATAATAATAATTAATTTAAAGCTTTATCAGAGGCTTCATAATTGTGTATTCCCTGTCCCATGAAGTCCCGAATAGGTGGGTTTTCAGGTAACGCTTGAAGAGCTCCAGGGATGGTTGGGCTGAAGAGGATAGAAAACAGACTTGTGTCATTTGCGTATTGACGGAAGGATATGTTGAAGTTATGAATAATGTGAAACAAAGGTAAAGTATAGGTTGTGAAAAGCAAAGGTCCCAAGACAGAGCCTTGAGGAACACTGGCAAGTAGTTCAACTGGAGGGGAGAAGTGATCGCCGAGTTTGACATATAGGGTTCTGTTGGAAAGACAAGATTGTAGCCGGGAGAGTGCAAGGCCGTCAATTCAGACCAGAGTTTCTCCAACAGTATTTGGTTGTTGATGATGTCAAAGGCAGTCGAGGCCCAATTGCTCCTGCCACAGATGTCAGTGAGATCGTTGAAGGTGAAAGAGCTGTTTCTGTAGAAAAACTAGGTCTGTAGGCAGATTGGAATGAAGAGAAGTTAGAGGATGACGTGATATGAGGACGAATTCCTGACAGAATGAGTCTTTCAAGCAGTTTCGACGTAATAGTGAGGCTGGAGACAGGTCTGTAATTGGCAGGTGAGCTTGGATCGAGGTTTGGCTTTTTTAGAAGTGGAAGAACTTGGGCCTTCTTAAATATGGACGGAAAGGTGCCAGTGCTGAAAGAAAGGTTTGCTAGTTTAGAGAGAATTAGAAATAGAAAAAATGAGGCGAGGGTGTTGGCGATTGATTCGTGGATTTTGGTGATCTTCGAGATGAAAAAATCTTTATTTATTCGCAGTTACTATGCATCACATTTTATCTATGAATGAAACTTTCGATTTTTATTTCAAATTCTTTTTTGAAACAACAACAACAACAACAACAATAATAATAATAATAATTATAATAATTATAATATGACGAAGACGATGACGACGATGATAAGGTGATGATGATGATGTCAAAATTACGCAACTCTGCAAAGCAAATGTGTGAATCTTTTAAATAAAAAATATTTAACACATAATTTACTAAATTATTTGTTCGGTTTAATTTCATCCAAAACGCTTTTGCATGAATATTTAATGATTCTCCAGATGTCACTTGACGATGAATTCACCGACTTTTGGAAAGAAATATTTTGTTTCATTGAAGGTTAATGATCATATTTATAACGCGTGGTGAAAGGTAATTTTAAATAAAGACATTTTATTTTTCAAATGTTGTTTGAAAAATTTTAAATGTTTAAATTGCATTTAAATTAATGGTCCGTGAAGTTGTCAAATATTAAAAATTTAAAAAAAGGACAAATTGAAATTGCGAATAACTGATGATTGTAAATGTTCCGATGAAATTTCATAATTTGGTTTTCTTTCTTTGCAGAGCAGCAATGAATGAAAATGCCTATGATCAGTGAAGGATCACCATTTTGCAGATTTATTGCTGTTGAAAACGTTTTATAAAGTGTGTTGATGTAATAAAATGTCGCAAACGAATTACAATGTGTTGCTGAAGAAACAGTTGGTAATTGTAAAGAAAAAGGTGAATTAATTTTAACGACATTGAAAAGAGCAAACAGTACGAAATGTGAACTCAATATTTCAAAGGTGACATAAAATCTTACTGTAGAACTTTAATTTATAAAGTGAGATTAGCCTAAATTATTGCGAGTAAATAGTAACTATTAGTTTTCAAATTGAAAAACTAAAATTTAAGCAATCAAACTGGTATATTTATGCATCAACATTTATGTTAAAATCGTAAAAATCCTGTAAAGGTTGTTATAATAACCATTGGAATTACATGAAATTAGCAACATCATCCAAAAATTAAATCATTTTATTCAAAATCACTTCTTTAAAATTACGATTACTTATCGTGTGATCAGTGAGAAGCTAAAAATAGTCAAGTTGTGATGCTAAAGCTGCTTTTTCGTGACCACATTTTACAAAAGACCTTCGATTTTTTTAAAAATAATTTTAAATAATTTTTTTAAATATCTCATTTATTTAATTTAACCTATTTAATTTCATCTAATGAGTTTTTAATGTTTCAGTCAATCAGCATGTTGTACAACTAAAACATCATTAATCCGATAGAGTGAACTCATATAATATAACTTGTTAACTAATTGCTTAATGTAACTAATAACTAAATAAATATTGTTGAAACGTTTACAACGCTTTTCCACAGTGCCACATTTCCAGACATGATTCCTTCAAACAAAGGGTCTGTCTCAATCACAAACAGAATCCTGTGAAATCCTTTAAATTCTCTTGGATTGGTCGACACAAGTTGAAGGCATGATTGGAACCTGTTTGATTGATTCTTCGTGGTTGAAACCTGTTTGATTGATTCTTCGTCGTTGAAATCTGATTGATTGATTGATTCTTAGTTGGAATTATGCAACATTCCACATTCAGGTGTTGTCAACTATTCATATTTCAATTCTTAACGCTTTTTATTAATGCTGATATATTGCAAAGTTTGAATTAAAATAATGAGTCAAGTAATTTATAAAATAAGGTTAAAAATTTAATTTGACTAGATCACGATTTTGAAATTCTTCGGAACGTAGAGTTTTTTTTATTGAGACCACGATTGTAATGTAAATGCAATAAAATATTAAAGGTTAAATATTATATTTGTAATGTAAATGCAATAAAATATTAAATATTAAATGTATGAAATCTCTCCTTTAGATTCATTAAAAAGCATTACGAAAGCTCTCATTAACTTCATAATATGGATATTAAATTCAAAGGGTTACAGTAAAGGCAACAAAAAGCACTGAAATGAATTACAAATTAACGTTCTTGAGAATTATGATTTAAATTTTAACCTTATTCGCTAGGAAAATCCTGCGTATATTTGATTTCAAACTCTTGATTCTTTGGAATTTACTAATAAATAAAAATATTAAATTGGTATTTATCAATTAATTATTTTATCGCAATGAAAAATGGAATTTCAATAACTTCCTTTTTGATGAAAGTGATAAGTCATTCAGTTCAAAACAAAATTCTGGCCTCTTATTATTATTATTATTATTATTATTATTATTATTATTATTATTATTATTATTATTATTATTATTATTATTATTTATTATTATTATTATTATTATTATTATTATGATTATTATTATTATTATTATTATTATTATTATTATTATTATTATTATTATTATTATTATTATATTATTATTATTATTATTATTATTATTATATTATTATTATTATTATTATTATTATTATTATTATTATTATTATTATTATTATTATTATTATTATTATTATTATTATTTATTATTATTATTATTATTATTATTATTATTATTATTATTATTATTATTATTATTATTATTATTATTATTAAAGGTAGAATGAGAGCTTGAGATAATATTATTCTGGGGATTTTGTTTTCTTCGACTTAAAATGTTTTTGCTAACTTGCTCAAAAACACTGGTTGCAGTAATAATTAATTATTATAAACATTGTACTGGCTGCAGTAATAATTAATTATTATAAACATTGTACTGGCTGCAGTAATAATTAAGTATTATAAACATTGTACTAGACGCAATAATAATTAATTAATAAACATGTAATAATTTGATAATTACGCTTTTTTTATAATAACAATGTTTAATTAACCGAGCAATATGTAAGTATCGCTAATGAATTTTAATAACTTATATAAATGAGCGTGGATTGTGGATGCACACGATCTGGGCTGACAATTAATTGACATGATTGCTCTGCACCCATAATAAACTTCATTCTTTGATCGATTCTCTGCAAGTTATTTATTCACAGAATCAAAAATCTTATTCGCAAATTCTATTGTTTTACAGTCATTGATTTTTACTTTATTCACCAACTTTTTTCAACTCTGACAGTTAACGCCAGAATTAAAATTAAATAACAATATGTTAATAAATAGTAAGGTGTCTAACATCTTTTACATTTAGTTGGTCTACCATTCGAAAAAATATGGAAACGTTTTAAAAAGTTAGAAAGGATTTCAAAATTCAAATCACAGCGGACCATGGGTTAGGGATGAATGAGAAGTTTGAAAGGTTTGAATGAACTTCTTGAGAATAACGGCGCTTAGTTTTAGGGCTTGTGAATGAGTTAGTTCCTCCTATCGACTCTTATTTCAAGAATTTCCTGTCATGTTTGTTTGTAATTCTATTTTTGGCATCAAAACGTGAAGTGAGAAAGTTATTTAATCTACCTTTTGCGATCTCCATTGACACGCCTCAAGTAACGACGGATACAAAAAAATACGAGATTGTTCGATATGTATTTTGATTGCGATTATGGATTAAAGGTTTATGACTGCGGACATCCAAAGTGCATTTAGGTAAAAATAATTCTAATCAAGACACTGGAAGTCTTATCTGTATTCTCTTTGGTTATCTAGCTGTGTGATAGATGAGATACTTCATAAAGCTAGGTTACCAAAGGAAATGCAGACGCAATCTCTCACGGTACTTGAATTTAGTCTTCGTTTTTGTTTTAAATTTGTAATATGATAAAACTTTTAACTAGTTTTATTTAAGTTTATAAATAAACTTCTTATAAGAGTTGTTGATATGTCGATATTTTAAGTCCTGCTACTTTTATTAATTTTAATTTTAATCAATTTCAGTTAAGTAATCAAAATAATATTCACGTTTATTATTTCAGTCATCTTTAAACAGCCTAATATTTTACTAGAAAAATACTACAAATAGAGCTTTTAGTTTCAAAATAATCATTAAATGTTAGCATTTTATTATAATTTTATATTAAATATAATTTGGAAACTCTTGCTAAGGCATTATTATTTTACTTGGACTTCATTGTCAACAGAAAATTATTCCCTCAAAGAATGAACTGCCACTAATTAATATTACAATTTGTTAAGTTACTGAAAATGTTTATTAGTTAGTTGCTATTTAATCTTAGCAGTTAAAACAATAAATCAAAATTTAATTTAAAACTTTTTTCACATAAACATTATTAGTTTCCTGAAACAGCAACTTATTAAAATTACAGAATTTGTTAAAAAATTACTCAAAATTCTTAGAATATTTCATCGAAGACAAATCAAAATAATCAATTGTTTGTCACAAGTGACGAAAGATTATCATAAGTTCTAATGCCTGCTTGTAACAATTTAATTCAGATGCAAATCTCTGGGTCAAATAGATAATGTGGAAATTCCAGTCAGGTCATTAATATTCATTAGATCACTTAATACAGTTTTAAAAGTTGCGCAACTACAAAAAATAAAAAGCCATAAAATTGTATGAATGCAACATTGCACAATTTATTGCTCAAAGCCAAATATTTCGATCTTTAAATGTTCTTGCAAAATGCTGAGAATGTGAAACAACTTAGACTTTCTAAGGTTACAGCCATATCTGCATTGTTTAATTAATTGTATTCTTCCCTAATGAAATAAGTAATAACAATAAATAATATTAATAAATAATATTAAATAATAATAAATAGGAAATATCATATTCCAGCAATAAACTGTCGAAAACTTAGTTAACGATAACCATCAATTAATTATCCGATTCTATTACTATTCCATTGTAGAAGAACAAACACATTTAAAAGTATTTTAAATTATATTATTTTAAGAATGATTTTTCACTTTATAATTATTTCTTACTGAAGAATAATTTAATTATATTAAATTACGAATAATTTGGTCTTTATAGGAAAACGGATCTGCAGTTATCACACATTTTTCTCTTCCAAAGCAGGCAACACAGAATTCCAATTGGGAAGAATAAAATAGCGCAACATAATCCGGGAAGGGTGAAGGTCTCAATTATTGATCCATTCTGAAATCAAATAATCATTTATTAGATAAACATTTAAAATAAATTCACATGTTTTCAAAGAATTTGTTTAAATTAAATGTACATCTTCAACGAAATGTAACGACAAATAGACTGAACAATCACTGTCAATTAGAAATCTTTAATATTTTTAATATTTAATAATCCCTTAATTAGAAATTTTTAATATTTTTAATATTTAATAATCCTTTAGGTTTATTTGAATTTATTTGCTTTCGCTTTTTGTTTTTACTGTGTATATAACTGCTTGTTTGTTTGATTCAATAAACTCATAAAAAAATACTTTTATGACATAATTATATGAGCAAATATTATATGAGCGATATTAAAATTGCTAATTGCATTTGTTAAACTAAAGTAGGACGAATAATTTTAATAATTTCAACTGACATTGCATTTGGGGCAACAGTTATTTCTGATGATGGTGACTGTGGATATTGGCTGGTTGGTTATTATCTGTTGACTGCTGTACTGGACGTAAGGACCCTGAGGGACAGGTTGAGGGTACGGAGGTGTAGGGGAGTATGGAGGAGGAGGCTGGGTTGACATCGCTGTAATGGTAGCTTTGGAAAGTATAAATTTAAATTAACTCTTAATAATCTTTCGGTTTAATAAAGAAACATTATTCGCAATATTTAGTAAACGGTAAACATGTCATAGTCTTTTAATAAAGCCATTACTGCAGACAATATAAATTTAGCAAATTAATTGAACATGCAAATGTTAGTTTCCAAATGAATTAAAAACTTCAGAATCACCTCTCCTTTGAAGTTGAAATATTTTCAAAAGTACTTTCCAATTTGCATTACAAATGTTCTTTAACACAATTGGCCGGAATTGGGCATAAGGTGTCGAAATGGAGGTAATGAAACAAGAGGTATCAAACTAATTTAATTAATAAATAATTTAACCGAACTAATAATGTTTAACTAATAATTTTGTTTTTCCTGAAGTCTCTCGGAACCGATGAATGACTTGAAGGCCACGAATATAAAGGAAAAGCGCGTCCCAGATTGTATGATAATCATTATCAAGAGTTCCAGCACAAGTGAGTGTAATGGTGATGATAATGATGAACCGTAACTGAACGTTAGTTACCACCAGCTAACTAACAGTTAAGTAAAAATATATTTCTCATTCTAAACGTATGATTGTATTGATAGATAATTTTGCGGATAAAAGACTGTTGTTTTATGGAGAACAATCACCTCATCTGACGCAAATGCTTGGAGACATTGAACAATTCTTATCTTCTGAGGATCGAAGTTCAAGACTCTATCGAGATAAACGTGTGTGTGGGTCCTCAAACATCAGACTGAGTTAATTTTGCCTTAATTATATCGAAATAATAACATGTTTAAACTTCATCAATATTAATTAATTAATAAATAAAATTTCAGCTAAGGAATTAAGCAGTACTTGACACGGTCGACTCGAAAAAGCAGTTTTTTTAGTTAATAAATATTAACTATAATTATATATTAAGTATTAAAATATTATTATTAACAAAATATTTGCACTGGAGGATAAGCTCGCAAACTTTAGTTTCTTTGATTAGAAATTGTCTTAACAAATATACTCATATATTTAAAATAAGTAAATGTTATGAGTAATCATTACAAGAAGAAAGTTGCTAAATGTCTTTTAAAACTTAGTTTAATAATGTTAAGCAATTTCGAGTGCGATGTAAGCACATCAAACAGCATAATTGATTTTTAACTGAGCCTTAGGATTTCAGGTGTTATTTATTATTTATTCTTTGTACTAAAATGAGAAACATCGACTAATATCATAGTAGTTTGAATGATGCAAGAAACAATAATTTGTATGATGAAATAAATAAATAAATGACTAAGTAAATGATTAATTGAATAAATTAACAAAATGTAAATCCGTTTCGTCTGAAGCAACTCTAAGGTATCAAAGCGGATCGTTTTACAATTGAATTCATGAAGTTCGCTTGTAAAATTCAAATGAGTTGACCTACTACTGATTCTACTACTTAAATTCAGAGATCAACTTTCGTGCTGTTGTCGTGGATGCTTTTGACAAGTTTGTTGGTTTGTAAAATGAACACAGGATCGAAAAAATGGAGTGCAAAATATTTGAAACCCGAATTAGAAAATCGTTCCCTCAAATTTCTTATTACTTTCGGTTCGATTGTACTTGGAGGGAGTTGGATAATATTCGGTTTTCTGTGGTATCTCTTTTCTAAAACTAGAAACGTTTCTCGTCATAATTCTGCTGCTTTCCGCAATGGATCAACTCTTGAACTGGAAAAGACCTGTCTGGAAGAAGTGCCAAATCTTGTGGAAGCAATTATCTTTTCGGTTGAATCTCAGACAACGATAGGGTATGGAACTCGAGTCATGAATCCAGATTGTCTGGATGCCATAGTTCTTCTCATGGTGCAATTGATTGTTGGATGTTTCATTGAAGCAATAGCTGCAGGTCTCTTTTCTCAAAAACTTGTGAGTAAATTTGCTAGGAGAAAAATATTAAAATTCAGCAATTTCTTAACGATAAAAAAATCGAAAAACGAGGAATTGATTTTAGAATTCAAAATATTGAGGCTAGCTACCGAACCTCTGTCTAAAGTAAAAGTTTTGGCTACTGTTACCCATTGCCAAAATGACGATATTGATGACAGCGACGAAGAAGACGAAATACCAAACCTGCCTATGTTGCCTGACAGTTTGAAAGCTCAGATCCACTTTAGAAAATACAGTCTCCCTCTTTCATACGACGAAAACTGTTACAAAACAGATACAGAATTCATTCTTTTCCAATGGCCGATATGCCTCTATTATAGAATTGACGAGCAAAGCACCTTGTGGAACCTCAGGCACAAGTTGGAAGACGTTGCTCATTCTCTTGTTATAAACCTCACCATTGAATGCTTTGCCGGCCATTCAGGAACACCTTACAAATCTTCAATAGCATATTCTCGAGCAGATTTTAAATGGTCTGATAACGATTTCAATGTGCTTTTCAAGAAAAAAGATGAGGAACCTTACTTTTTATTTGATGGAGAACTTTAATTATGGACTTTCAGATTTTAATAATGGTTTGTTATAAGATTCGATAGAAAATTATTGGCTATAAACCATTATAATTTTGTCATTTACAGTATTTGACAACAACTATTGTTTTGTATTTATATTAAAATATTTTGCTTATTAGTCTTATTTAAAATCTTTTGAGAAATATTCAACAGCTTTTTTCATCTGATGTTGATTTAGATTGTTCCTGTTTCTTCATTTGATCCTGCCTCATTTTAATCTTTTCCTGGAGATGGGCTCTAGTTAATTTTGCACACAAACCCGTCTCGAGATCAGAGTTTGAATTGGCATTCTTGGAGAATCTCAAAATTGCTTCATGAACCCGATAAGGACAATCAGATTTATGTTCTGTGAGACAATCAAAATGTCCGCTGCCTTCTGAACAATGGGGACAAAAGATCATCGATTCGTCTGGTTGCGGCTGCTCCTTGCTGATGCTGTCGTCCAGCATTTTGTACAGACTGGAATATAAACTGCCATATTTGGTAGTCGATAGAAGATTTTCCGATGCTTGTTGATGGTCTAATTTCAATGTTTTTACTTCCTTGTTTGCGAGCGATAAGCCTTTATGTGAACCGTCAGCAAAACTGTCTTCCGGATCAGAGACTGTTTCAATATTTCTACATTTATGTGTCTTTGAGATTTTCTTTGAACATGCACCCGAAAGCAATTCATTTAACATTTCCGTACCCAAGCGATGCTGCACATCGACTGGGTGAAAGTATAGATTTCTCCGTTGTTTCTTAGCCAAAAGTTCGACAGGCAAATGATTATAAGCATTTGAATCGGACAAAATGTTGATATTTGTTTCCGACGAAACCGGAGAAGAATATCGTGAGGAATCCGACGAAGAATATGGCGCCAGAGAAATCTCGCTGTTTGTAACTTGCTCATCATTTTGTGAAAATACATAGTTCATGTTTATCCCTGAATTTCTGATACCTGTCATCATTGGAGTTGAAGGAGCTGACTGAGTTCCTTCGATAACCGGAGGCACATTACGAATGGTCTTGTTCTCCGCTTTTGTGAGAGAACTGCTCGAGTACGAAGGAGTATTGGGTTCCATACCATTACAAAAGCTGTATAAATTTTGCATCAAGAAAAAGTACATTTCATTGTCCAACTGAGGCTGAGGGATTACCAGCCTCTTATAAAAGTCGTCAAATATATGGCTTTTCATTTCTAGGTTATTTGTGGATTGAGCAGTTTGATGAGCAGGCATTTTTTGTGATTGCGATATTTCCGAGATGTTTGAATCTGATTTCATTTGAGAAGAAAATTGAGGCAGAGAATTTCCTGTGATTAATTGCGAAAAAACTTCTTGTTTTTTGCGTACGGGCATATGCAGTGTTTGCCCTGGTAGTTCATCCTTTGGCTTCGCCTGCTCCTGTACTAATGCTAAGCTGTTAAAGTCAAAGATTTGTTGTCATTGATCGCATCAATTGAGAACTTATAATTATTTTATTGGATCATTAAAGACGGATTACTTTTTCAAGGTGTTTAATAGTAAACCTAAATGTTTACAGCGATTCAACAGGCTTTCTAATCGACTCGGTTCTCCTTTGACAAATCTGATAAAGGAAGTAACTTTTTACTGTCATTAGTTAGCCAAGTGATTGAAATTTATGAAGATGATTTTACCTGTCGTCCTTAATAATGACTCCAATCTCAGCTACTATTAAAGGCTTCAGACTCTTTTGCAGATTTTGGAGGCGATCTGATTTGTTAAATAAATTTTACTTTAAAAAAAAAAAACATACTTTTTCAGAAAATTTAATAATATTTTGTAAATATACCAGAATTTTCAAATATGTATTCGTTCTTCATAGATTAATTAAATTGCAAGCAATGGTTAGTTAGCATTATCTGAAAATATTATGATTATTTATAAATTTATAAATTATGAAATACTTTTAAGTTCCGTCAGCAGTTTGGCTACATTGTTTAACAAGTGGGCCATCTTATTAATTTCAGTAATTCTTATCGTTCCTTTTCTTGAAAGAACCTCGTTTTTTAAATCTTCGATGGAAACCTCAAGACCTCTGCAAGAAGTGAAATTCTTTAAACATGAATGTCTACCCGAGAGGTATAATCCAACCACCATAACAATTAAAACTCAAATCGAACATCAAAATCAACCTCAATTTTGCCTCAACCAAGCAAACATCATCAGCATAACCAGATTTCTGAATATCAATGGCTTCTCTCCCCTCCAAGCTTTTTGATTCTTTGCTCACCGACATTATTAGCTCCTGAACATAATATTATTAAGGACTATTCTAATTCTGTCATTGATTAAGTGAAGAAAAAACGCTATCCTAATAAACATCAATTAAATGTAATGGCTGTAAGAATAAAGTGTCAGAAATCTCTTAGGATTCAATTTAATTGAGAGATACCTCGCATTTCGATGTGGCTTCAAGGAAAGACGCTTTCATCGAAGTAATTTGGAGTTGTTGGAGTTGTTTAA
Source organism: Whitmania pigra (assembly GCA_021613335.1). Lineage (NCBI taxonomy): Eukaryota > Metazoa > Annelida > Clitellata > Hirudinida > Haemopidae > Whitmania > Whitmania pigra. The sequence goes on along the minus strand of JAJTWR010000374.1, from coordinate 99,105 downwards.
GTTGGTTTAGTTCATTATGAAGAGTTTTTGTTTGTTGCCTAAGTTTGGCCATTTTATTTTTCATTTTCAAGGTTGCATTCGACGGCTGCTCCGAGCTAGGTCTTTGTTTCATAGTGGTGTGGATTGTCGAATTGCATAAAAGAGGGCCTGAACAATGAGAATGAATTTTTAATAGCAGACCGTGATTTAAAATTAATTAAAAGCTCATTAAAGTTGTTATGGTAACTAATGCTCATAGGGCCAAGATTAGCTCTTTTTATTTTAATCACATATCGCAATTAATGTGAGATTGCAGATTATACTAATCAAGGGTTTTATAGTGCTTACTTCTAACGACCGTTGCTTGAGATATGTCAGAATTGGCACTCGCACTACTTTGAATACTTTCCTGTCTGGATAAGTCATGATTCTGCCATGGAGAGTTTCTGAGATTGAGACTTTTGTAGACGCCACTCTCAGGAAGTTGAGCATATTCTCTGGAATTGCAACAGTTAATTTAAGCAAATTATGCATAATGTCGTGGTTAGAATTTATGAGCAGACAATATGGAATTTTCTGGTATGGTTTATTTTTTATGCGGTTTAAATGAGGTGCTACCAAATGTTCCTAAATCTTACTTTGGCATCGGCGGAGCAGATCTTACGCTACCATTTCTTATAATGTGGTGCGGATTCATTTGTGAATTGACAAAGGTTCTCTGTTGGGTTAAGACATTGTTGTCTTTTTCAGACTGATGATCAAGGGATTGCACAGAGTTGTCATAACGTCCTCGAAAACAAACGAAAATATTGATGTTAAAGAAAAATATTAACGATATTAAATCTAGTTAATTATAGTGTTTAACTGTAAGAGACAGAATTTAGTTTACTCCAAAGCTGATGAGAAGGTAAGTGGGATCCATCCCTAATGGGTTTAGATTTCATTACGGCTTCTTCTTCGAAAATCTTCAAGGCGCTTCTGTCTCTTATTTCTCTTAAGATGTACATTAATTTTCAGATTGCTTTGCAATTGATAAACCAATTCTAGTAGAGCAACATAAATTTTTGTTTTGATTGCTTCGCAGTTGAAGTTAGTAATAACATAGTTACAAAAATTAAAATTAAAAATATATATTTAATAAAACTTTACCTGAGGCTTCTTAAAGGGCTGTATAACTTAGACAGGGGGTTGAGAATGTATATTGTCACTCTAGTTGCTTCAAACCAGTTCATAGTGAAAATATCAGGAAAAGCTCTGACGAAAAGTGCCCAAATAGTGCTGAGAGACGTTATTTCGTTCGGCAGGAGACTGCGTTTCGTCTCTTCTCGAAAAGTGAGAAACACCATACCTGAAATTATTGACATTTTGATAATAATGATATTAATATTCTATTTAACTATATTTATTATATTTATTTAAATGGCTGAAGGAAGAGATTAGCCAGCATGAGTTGATGAGTTGAATGAATACATTTGAATGATATTGTTATATCCGAACAATAAACTATTAAGTTTTTATTGACATTAATAGTAATTAAATGTAATAATAATTAATATTATTATGGTAATATTTAGTATCCTTTTCTAAAAAGTCCTGATAACATTAGAGACACACAAAAGAGGCGCACAGTCCTAACAAAGATTCTAAGAATCCAAGACAGTCTGAAGTTCTTGATACTCAAATCCTCATCTTGATTGAACTATTAACTGAATACTTGCTTAATAGTTCAGTTCTATTAACTGAATACTTGCTTAATAAACTTACTCTTAAGCTTTCTAGTTTGCGGACCCCCGTTTATTTCAATATGCTTTGACGAATGATTTTCATGCACAAAGTAGAGTATCAAGTGACATGAGAAATAAATATAAATTTTAATTAACTCAAACTCAAATTTAAAACTTGTCAAAAATGTAAAGATATTGTTGTCCAATATATTTTGTTATTTAAAAATTATATTAACACATTAAATTCAAAATTCTAAGCATTAAATAATTTAAATTAATCTCAAAACAAATAATTCTTAATTCATTCTAGAATGATTAAATCGTCCTTTCACAAATTCATAACAATTATGTGAAATAAAAATGATTTTCTCACCAAGAGGTCTTTCCGTGGATTTGTTTTCCACTTCTATTAGCGGCAGATAAACTCTTTGTCGTTGCGTCCGACTGGAAACTCCAGAAGAAATACCAGGATCAGACATGAATTCGCTATCTCGTAGTTTCTTTTGTGCCAAAATCTTCTCCTTTATGGCACTATCCATTACGTTGCACTAAAAGATAGCGTAGATTATCAAACGAGCATCACAATAATTTAAAAACTTTAAGAAGAACTGTACTAAAGGGAAAACCGGAAAACTAAATAAGAATTACTAAATTTCGTATTACAATTTGTATTAATTTTAATTAATAACTAATTTTTCTATGAAAAATGATCGCTATTCTAATTTAAGTGAGCAAGACATTCCAAAATCATAATTTAAATTTTGAATAAATATAGAACTATTTATTCATTTAAAACAGCATGGCCAACATGAAACAATCAAATTAAAAATATACAAGTACACTATTTTATGTAACTTATTAGTTTTGGCAGCAAACTTGTTTATGAGTTTTGAGACTGGCTATAAAATCTGTTTTATCATCCAGCGGAGTTGAAGGACCAGATGAATAAGCAGCGTCTGAAGGAAGTTTTCGTTGGAACAAGAATTTATGCAGTCTGCTCTCTTTCTTTTTCTCTAAAAATAACTGGTTGAATAATTGTGGGTTTGTAGAGAATTTGAACCAATTTAGTGTGGCTCTCTTATAATAGCAATTAGGGCTGCCGAAAACGGGTTGGGCAGGTGTCCAGGGACCCGCTGAATTTTAAAATAAAAGTTTTTTTTTTAACAAATTGACTTAAAAAATAGGCCGCTGCCGTGCCTAGGAAACCGAAATTTATCGGAGGCTCTGATCGCAATTCTTAAAATAAAATCTGTAACCAATTTTTTGATAAAGACTTTTCGAAATATTTTCTTTTAATTAGTGAGATTGAGTTTGAATTAGGCACTTATAAAAACGAATGGAATATTTTCTCAAAAGTTTAGTTTGACCCATTAAATAAAAGAAATTTTATTTGCAAAATCTGTGATATAATGACATTGGAACAATTGTTTGGAGTAGTTAGCCCTAACCCTAACCCCGAGCAGATAATAATTATTGTCTTTATCGATTCTTTGACTAAAAGCTAGAATTGTAAGCTTGTCACATTAAATTTTATTTCACTGCTCATTTTTTAATATTTAATACTTATAAAAAGTTCATTAAAATGTTTTAAGAAAGTATTCGAAAGCATTTAGCAAATTACTTATCGACCACTTTAGTTTCGTAACTCACATGCAACATACATTTTTTTATTATTGCCAAAGCCGATATTCACGATAAACTATTAATTATTTCTTATAATTATTAATATTTATTTATCAAAATGTACCTCCTAAATTGCCTTCGATGTCGAGTGAATTCTTTTTTCTCCACTTTCCATCAATGGAAATGTCCGCAAGTATTCCGTCTTTATTTTGGAACCTCATCTCCGTGAAATCCCTTTCCGTTGAACTGTTTGAATACTGCATCGGTAGCTGGTTTGGAGGCGAGACGTTAGGTCTCAGAATCGTTTTGTGATGACCAGGGATCTGGAGACGGCTTTTTAAAGCCGAAAGTTTTGACTTTGTTTTTGGCTTCTTTTTATCTCCGTTCTCTTCCTCCATGTCTTGAGAAAGTTTTAAAAAATTTTATTTTTAGATAATCTTTCGAAAAATACGGCCTTATTTTCTCATTTAAATGGTATTTATATATTTTTTTTATACGTATCGCTTTAATTTCGTTTTGACGATTCTATCCAATAAGAAAAGCCGATAATCTCGAACAAGCATCACCTCTAAACAAATTAACTAAAATAAATTAGGTTAACAATTCAGGTTAATATCGAAAGCGACGGAACTGCACGAGACTTTTGATGGAGGAAACAAGATAAGAAGGATGAAGTTTTGTTCCTAATAAACGCTTTTCCGTGTCTTGAAATGCCTGGAATGTTAGCATGGACTGAGAAAGAAAAGGTGAACGTGTGTTCATTAGGTATTAGTATTATTACTAGTATTAGTATTAGTATTAGAAATAGTATTAGTATTAGTATTAGAAATAGTATTAGAATTAGTATTAGTATTAGTATTAGAATTAGAATTCAATGATGCTATTTGGTGATACATTTTAGGTTTTATGGTGTTATTGGAATCTATTTCAGTTTTTATTAATAAAAGTATGGTTTTATTCTTGTCATCACATTTTAATCACAATGTTTTTGCAATAACTGCCAATGTTGCTGAAAATACATTTTTGAAATTTAAATTTTCTGCAGTTCTATTTTAACAGTAAATGGTGTTTAAAATAATATTTTCACATCAAATATAAGAGAATTTCATCAAAAGTAAAGATTGATCTAGCATTTAAAATATCTATAATAATAGTCCATTTAAGAAGGAGAATGTTGGAATATTTTGTTTATTGACAAGCAGACGTTTGCAGAGCAACAACACATGTTTCTTCATCTGAACTTTGTCTTAATTCTTGACATGTTAAAATCTTCACTTGAGCTATAAATTAACGTGATAAATTACTTTTCAATGGTTTTCTTTCTGAGTCACCTTCCAATATTTTATATTTATTTACCAAATACAATTATACAAAAAAAATACAATTTTATAAATGGAAATCCAGTTTCAGAAAAACTACAGTAAATTAAATCATCTTATGTGGTTGATTCATCTTTAAAATCACAAACAAATATTTTTTAAAATATTCTTATATGTTAAATTAATCAATTTATTAATTGTAATTTGTTAATTAATGAATAATTATAATTACTAAAGCGAAAATATTAAATTAACTATTCCAATTTATTTAATTATCCAAATTAATATTCATAACCGTCCATAGATTTGAAAATCACATGTAGTACGTTAAAGTGATTACTTGAAGTCCCTGTTGATGAAGACGATAACGGTGATTGGTTTAATCATAAAGTCAGAACAAGCTGTCCCCATTCCATCTATCTGGAATGCTCATCGATCAAAGTTTGTTTACATTTTTTAATTTCCGCTCCTGACAGGAAGTCGAAGGATTTCAGGCAAACACGTGCTCCACGTCTGTCGTTGCCTTGGCATCCATGGCCATCATTTGTTATTTATTTATTTATTTGGTTATAGTCCTTTGCGTAACTGTACGGCCATCATTTGTGCTCATTTGTGCTTATTATATTAGACTGATCACTTCAATTTATAATTAATCTGATTAAAAAACAAAAATATCTAAAATATATATCTTAATGATACGTTAACATATTATTTCATTAAATCACAATTTTAACCTTAGTTAGAAAGGTCAAAATCCACATTACATATTATCCAATCTTTTGCGGTTAATTCCTTTTGCTATAAAAAATTGATTTTGTCAAATTTAAAACTATTTTAAATATATTTTTGATGATAAATCGTTGTTTTTATTATTGGCTCTGCAAATGAAGTTCATGAATTAAATGAAGTCTCAAGCAACTAACGTGAACCTTGACCCGTGAAGTTTCGAAGCATTTGTTCGAGGCAATTGTTATGAAAATCATGTGCTTATCTAACTGCTTGTTTATATTCTTGAATGTATCTGCTTTGAATGTATCTGCTTTGAATGTATCTGCTTTGAATGTATCTGCTTTGAATGTATCTGCTTTGAATGTATCTGCTTTGAATGTATCTGCTTTGAATGTATCTGCTTTGAATGTATCTGCTTGTATGTATCTGCTTTGAATGTATCTGCTTGTATGTATCTGCTTGTATGTATCTGCTTGTATGTATCTGCTTTGTATGTATCTGTTTGTTTGTATCTGCTTTGAATGTATCTGTTTGTATGTATCTGCTTTGAATGTATCTGTTTGTATGTATCTGCTTTGAATGTATCTGTTTGTATGTATCTGTTTGTATGCTAGAATATATTTAGAAACATCGGTTTTTAAAACTAATGGAAAAACTTAAGAATTACAATTTTTATGAACCCATTTTAACGATTTATTTGAAGGAAACAATATCAAACTATAGGTGATTTTTCGGTAGTATACATGGAATTGCAAAAATTAAATGAGAATAATAATTAATTAGTGCAGCAAATACATATTATTATACTATTACGTTATTGTAATAATCTATTAATTTTTTGATAAATTTAAAATTGAGAATTTTTGTTTGGCGGACATTATAAACGACTTTAAACTTTATTTCCAACAAAAGGAACACACCTTTGTAATAGAAAAAATAGAGAAAAAAATGAGAAAATAATTTAGACTGAAATAACATCGGTAACTACTGAACATTAACAATGCTAAGGTCAACTTATGCAGGATTTGAAGTTTGAGAATTGTGGAGCTTACGATTTCAGTATATTAGGCAGTAATTCTGGTGTCGAAAAGATGCAGCCTGCGACTAGTTTATAATTACAGCATCTTCAACGATCTTAGCAGAGAAGATGATGCTCGATAACATTCGAATTCTCGACGTAACGAAAGTCTGGGTGGGAAGTCTGAAATAGTGCACTGGGCAAAACCTTGGAACAAATATGAAACAATGTTCTAAGTTGTAGATGAGACGTCGGCATTCAATAGTTTGAGTCAATTATTATATTTTCCAATTATCAAAAAATAAAGTCGACTCTCTAAATCCCTCTTTTTACATTATTTTTCTAAACAAGAATTTAGTGGCATTTCACGGGATAAAATAAAGTTTTAACATTGTTGCTTTCATTTATAAATTAATTCATATACATTCAAACTCGACGGCAAATATTTAGCATATAAATATACATGTATAGCATAATAAGTTGTAATAATAAAATATGTATATATGTGTATATATATATATATATCATCATGAACCTCATTTGCGTAAACATAGACTGTGGAACAATTTATTGTTTGAGTTGATCCTATTTCTCTTTCAATTGTTGAATCACAAAAATCTGGCAAAATGTCTTCGATGCTTGGAATACTGTTGAACAGTCCTTGTTGACTTATTCTGAGGATATCAAGTAGCATTTAGGACTATTGGCCATTATTTCCTAAAATATTAAAATAAATTAGTGGCAATTATTCATTTCGAAAGTATTATAATTTCGAGCATCCACCTGTAGTTTGAATGGCTTTTGTAATGATTTAACGATTTATAACGTTTTATCAAAAAGACTTTTCACAAAATAATTCATCGATCTCGACATTTGCTAGTCATTTTAAAAATTATTTGTTAAAATTACAATTTTTTATAATTTATTCATTCCACCTACCTGCTTCACATTGACATTTGCCACTTCTACATTTCCAATTTCCGTGGAATCGATTGGTGCACGTTGATTTTCTAACGAATACTAACATAGATTTTTCCATCCATCTATTGAAAGTTCAATAAAGCAGGTTTCTTAAAAAATATTCAACTTTCCTACGCAAGGATGTCCTGCTCTCTAAAGAAATAAGTTATTAGATTACTGGTCGATTGTCAGGAAAACAAACAAACACAATGTAATTATTTAAATAATATACAACTGCAATACCTCGATATCCTTACAACATCCATGCAGCATGTCTTAAACTTTTTCTGTCTCCATTAAGTCCTTGCAGGTTTCATAAACTGGCGATTGTTTCAGAATTATTAGACAAGATGTAACGAGCATTTTGGAAGCATGGATTGGAAACATTAGGTGCTTGTAGCAGATACTGTTTAGGCAAAATGTCTTTTGGACTGCATAGAGGTTCAGCACTATTGGGTTTACCAAGTAATGATAATAATAAACCTTTCTGATGGCGATGATATACACATTCTCCACTTCTGGATAGAATGTGGACATTCAAAGACAGGGTTTGCGATTTTTAATTTTAAATATTAACTATAAATTAGCTAATTATAGATAATTTTTGACAAATTAATATTGCAAATAATAGCAAGGACTGGTGCTATTTTGGTATACTTTCTTGCGGGAATGCACAATAAAAAAACAAGCATATGCGATATGTACAATGCAGGTGCGAATCTGACGATGATGGCATTTAAAAATGCAAAACGTTCATGCCAGAATTCATCATCATCATTCAGAATCATGCCAGGCTTAATAAAAGTTTACAATTTCTTATAAATAACCTGTAAAACAATAAGATCATTTATAGAATAAAATAATGCACTTATAAAGATGTTCAAGAGTTATGATTGTGCATCTGCAGACAATGAGAATGGTAAACAGGTTCCAAGAAAAATGCCTCCTGCGCAACTCAATAGGATCATAAATTGGTGGAGTTAGGAAGAAATGTTATTTTAAGAAGAGAAGGATGGCTGAGTATTGATTGAATTTAATGAGTTAGTTGATGGACGACTCATTTGAATTGAGTGAAAGTAAAAAATTCTACTTGAGATGCGACTATTTAGCACCAGCATTGTGAGCGAAAAGGGAAGGAAAGAATTAATGCCTTGAAAGGTAAGAAGCTCAAAATTGTATTATTGGATTGATGTGTGCATGCATCCGCTTTTTACTTGTGGCATCTCTGCATTACTCGTTGCCGACGTTTGGATATAAAAACCTTCGTTTGAAGCTGTTGAAACTGAAGTTTGCAAATTTTGACAATTTCAAGAAAGATTCTAAAAAATTAAATTTTTTAAATTTTTTACAATTTTGGAAGTGTAAAAGAATTCACAATAATGTCTTTCTTGGATTATCGGTCAAAGGTAATTTGCTTCTTATATTCACTATGAAAATCAATAATTATTTAATCTTGAATTACTAATGAATGTCCCACAAATAAAATTGCATAAATCTGTTATTCCATACATTCAATGTTTTAATGAGGTTGAACACCTCAATTGAAAAGTGTAAACGTTTAGACCTCAACTTGATATGTGTTACCAGGCCTCATCGCAAATGATTTTGCATCATAAATAAATATCTGAAATAATTTGTGGGATCAAATATTTATTAAGTACATATTTTAATAATAGATTAACTTTTGAATTCACAAATATTGCTTAATAAAAATTATTGTATTATTATTACTAAATAAAATCTTGTAGCCTAATTCTCATTAATAATTCGAGTTAGGCTCAAAATAAATGATTTTAAAAAAATTACTTGAACAATAATTCACCCAATAAGTCACTTTTAACATCTTACTAATTATTTGCGTTGTTGATTGTAATCAAATAAGATAATTAACTTTAGCTCTATAATTAGTTATAAACCTATTTTTATGATATCTGCAATATTAGGATTGATTAATAGTCATAAAAAATTATGTATAACGGCCTGAAATAATATAATTATGAATGATAAATCTTTTACAGAGTTCCAGCAATAAAAGACACGAAAGGAATTTCTTGAACAACCACGAAGAAACCATCAGTCACTTCAACGCACCAAGTGATTTCTAGAATATTTGCTAAAAATAAAATTACTTTTATAATTATTATTACTAATTAACTAATTTATTAAATAAAATAAATATAAAATAGTTAATTGTAGACCTGAACTCTTAACTCCGGAAGTCTTGCCAAACCGAAGGCCACCGACCCTAATTATTTTATTAATTAATTTATTGTATTAATTAATTATTACACATTTTAATCTTGTTCCTACTGCAAGGGCTAACATTTGCATTATTATTTTAATTTTCAATTAATTTTGATTTCTCTTGCAAATTATATCTTTTATTTTTATTTGCATTATTATTTTAATTTTCAATTAATTTTGATTTCTCTTGCGAATTATATCTTTTATTTTTATTTGCATTATTATTTTAATTTTCAATTAATTTTGATTTCTCTTGCGAATTATAAAAATTCTTTAAAACAAATTTGATGATTTCTCAGATTCTTACCCACATTCAGGAGGTGCGAGGCCGGAACTGCAAGAACCACCAAGTTGCTCAGTCGAAAGAAATGATCCATCTTTTGCATCTCATTTGTGCCACACTCGAAATGTTTCGAATTTCGTAGCAAAGCAGATGAGTCACTGCAACCCACAGAGATCAGTTGAGGATAATAGAAGAGGTTTCATTCAACATATTTTTCTGTACTGTTAAGTACTTTCCATTTCATTGAATATTTTTTGTTTATTATTAAGTATTTCCCATTTAATTGAATATATATTTGTTTATTATTAAGTATTTCCCATTCCTTACGAGTAATGGCTGGTGATTGCCCGCCCATTATATTCGGCAGTTATAAACTCATTGATGATGAAAAGTCACGATCTAATAAACAACGGCAAAGTTGTTGACAGTTGTTGTAAATAAATCGTCAATCTCGGACCAAGTAAATAAGATTTAATAAAAACAATAATAATAATAATAATAATAATAATATTATATAATAATTATAATATATATAATAATATAATAATATATATAATATATAATAATATTATATAATAATTATAATATTAGTATTATAATTATAATTATAATAAGACGATCAAGGGAAAGAAGAATGCGCAATAACAGCATAAATAGCAATAAAAGCAGAATACAAAATTGTTTAATGAAATAGTTAGAATGCACTTACTCGTTACTTTAAATCACAAATTCATTTAAATAATTTTGTTACATTAAAATACTTATATTACTTATTTGTATTAAAAATAAATTGAATTATTAAATAACTACTAAATTACCAAATATTGCTGCTTTTTCTCAGAGTTCCTCCAAGGATCTGACCAACTTCGACAGAAAAGAATTGATGAGAGAAAACGTAAAAAAAATATTGAGCATCTTTTATAGGGAAGTTTTAGTAATAAAACAAGGTTTTCAACATTTTAAAGGAATTCTTCAGGAACCATGCAAGCCTGGTCCTCAATATGACTTCGGTGGTGTTTCTTATCTACCGGTAAAAGGTCGATAAAAGAAATAATTGATTCTAGCAATACAACTGAAGTTTTTGAAATCACAGTTATATAAACAAAACTTCCAGGACACTAAATTAATTGGATCTATTAATTAACTTATAATTACGTACCCTTAATTAATAAAGTTATTATTACAAATTATAAGTAACTTATAATTACGTACTATACGATTGCAGCTTCTGCAAGGCCTTACAGAAATACGTGAGTGGCTCTTCTTAAAAATGTTATCCAAACAATGGCTGCGTAAATTTTTCTTAGATCCAATAATGTAATATTAATAATCTTTTGAATGTTAAAATAAGTAATTAATATTTACTTATCAAATTAAATTAACGAAAGTTCAGGTCTCTAGCAGCTCAAAGTACATGGAATGCTGGTGATGTCAAGCAGGCGCTTTTGGAATGGTGTAGGAATCGCGTATCAGGATACAAGGTTGTCTTGTTGTTATTATTATTATTATTATTATTATATTATTATTATATTATTATTATTATTATTATTATTATTATTATTATTATTATTATTATTATTATTATTATTATTATTATTATTAGTATTATTATTATTATTATTATTATCATCATCATCATCATTATTATTATTATTATTATTATTATTAATATTATTATTATTATTATTATTATTATTATTATTATTATTATTATTATTATTATTATTATTATTATTATTATTATTATTATTATTATTATTATTATTATTATTATTATTATTATTATTATTATTATTATTATTATTATTATTATTATTATTGTTGTTATTATTATTATTATTATTATTATTATTATTATTAAGTTATTAAGTTATTAATACTAACATTCTTAGGTTTAATGTAGCTGTAAAAGTTCATATTAATGCATGTTTCAGAATGTTTATAGTGGATGTTCATCATCATCATCAATCACCATACTTTTCGTAAACTATCAATCCTTTGATGGCCAAAGAAATAGCTGAGCAAGAAATAAAAATTGAAATGCATTTTATCTTTTTAATGAATGAGGATTAATGTTATTAAAATTTCAAACTAAATGTAAAAAATGTTGTTGTGGTAGTGTAATAATACGTATAACTAATGTATAGAATATGTAAACAATGTATATACATCACAAGTATGTTTTCTCTGACGAAACGTTCTCCACTTTACCAGTTGAGCCTGTCATCAAGCTGGTTTCGAACAAGGCATCCCTGATAAATATCATAAAAGATTTATTACGGTGCTTTCTGCAAAACACTGCAACAAAACAACAAAACTAATTGATTTTTAATAAATTTAATGATGCATGCAGATATTTCGTTTCCAATAAATTATACTGAATAATAACAATTAAATTCTATTGCCCAAGAAATAATTTTTAATAAAATCTTGTAAAATAATGTCAATCATCATCAGAACGTAAAAATCGAGAATTTCTCGAGCAGTTGGGCGGATGGCTTGGCATTTTGTGCTCTCATCCATTGTTTCTTTCCCGATGCTTTCGATTTCAATTCTCTGACGCCTCAAAACAGAAGAAAAAACTTTTCCACCGCTTTCAGCACTGCAGAGTGAGTAATAGTAGTAGTTCTTCTTGAAGTAGTAGTAGTAATTATGCATGTGCATTAGTATTTTATTAATGATCTCAGGATAACTTGACAAGTCAAACAAACTGAAGAGTGAGATTTGTGTCCTATTTAAATAACACAAAAAAATTGCAGACGAAATGAATGGTGGAGATCAAGCATGACAAATTAAATTTCTGGATGAATGTCTAATTAATTGGAGATTCAAAAGTTGATTTACATAGAAATTAAATTCAAGATGCTGCACGGACATACAATAATCTTAAATCTAAAATGAAATTTAACGTTTTTCTATAACATGTAAATATTTTAGATACAAAATAAAAAATAACGTTATTTCTGAAAAATAATCATTAATTGCTTTGTAATAATATTAACTCATGTTTTTTTCTAAAATTTAAATTAGGAGGCTTGCAAACATACCTTCCATATTGGACGTTGAGGACATGGTAGTCATGCCGATACCTGATTGGAAAAGCGTTTTCACTTATCTCCAAATTTTTTATTCTACTTTTAAAGATTTCAGAAATTACTAAATTAAATTAATGAATCGAACTTTTTGAGAAGAGGATGAATTTGTAATCGTATCCCATTCGTTGTCTTACCATAAGACATGCTTATGTACTAAACATTATACTTTGTGTTTTAAAACTATGTTTTACATGATGTGCTACTAGCTTTGAATCAGTGTTTCGATTTCGTAATGATATTTATGTTTGCAGATTTCTTAGATGATTCTGTTTTACTTTTATTTTAATTTATTTGTAAATTTTATTTATTTTACTTTTGCTTAATGTGCCTAAAACGCTGTCGCTTCTGTTCTTTTAAAGCACTGAAATTAAGCTTTATTTAATATGAGTCAACAATTCATTTGTTATTTGTGATTTTATTATAATCAATTAGTTTACATTGAAATAAAATATAAGTAAGATTAACAATTTATAATGCGATGAGTAATGTCTTAATTTCAAACTAATTTTATCCCAATCTCAACAAAATGACAAATGATTTATTAGGTACTAAAACTTCACGAAATATTAAACTGTATAAATATTAATAACTTTATAAATAATAATACTTCCGATTTGCAAAATATTTAGTGGATATCATGCAGAACTTAGGTGTCAGCTAATCATCAAGTGCTACTTAAACCAATGAATGGTATTAATAATTCTGATGACCGATTGAGCGATGAAAAACTCTTTGAAAATCTGGAATTAATCGGTTTGAAGGTGCGCACGTCCCACTCATGTCGCTTTCTGTATTTTGCGAGGAGGTCCGACCTGACAGTGGGTTTGCTGTCGAGAAATATCGGTTCTTTGGAAGAAGCCATGATGTTTTTCATATTACGTATATTCGACTGTTTTGCGACGAAGTAGTTCTCCTTCAAGCCACCACGAACGTGCATGTGATGAAAATTAATATCATTGCTGGGATTGATTTGAAGGTGGTTATTGGGAAAGCAATCCTTTGTTTCAGTTCCACTTAGAAACTGTTTCTTGTTTATCAGCCTTGGTGAATGATTTTTTGAGTTCTTATTCGCACTGGAATCAAAGTCTTTCATCAACTCGACAGGTACCTTTCTAAACCATGGACCCACGTCACGTCTTTCAACTTCAAGTGCACAGTCCCTGTTTTTAAAGCGGTGGCTTTCAGTTATTGATATGACTGATTTATCTTCAATCAATGGACGGTCAAATATTTTATTGGAGTTGAATGCTTTAAACAGATTTCCGACCTGCTTTCGATGGGAATCTTCTCGTTCAAACGTAACCTTTCGTGGATTTTGTCTTTCAAGCATTGCATTCATTGCTTCGGTTGAAAACTGACTAGCTTCGATTGTGTTGAGTTTGTTGCTAATATTACTGCTAGTGGTGTCGTTGTTATTATTATTATTGTAGACTGAGTGATTTTGTGTCACGTAACTAACCTCAGTCTCGTGGCTAAGAACGTCATTCCCGAACTCCGAACAAATGACGAAATTCATCTTTTTTTGCAAGGGATACCAATCTAAGTCATCTTTCTTAGTTGAATCGAATGAATCATCGAACACGTCACTGCACGAAGTAAATTCAATCCGTTCTGGAGTCGAAAAACTTCCAGTTTCTTTAAGTTTTGGTGAAGTTCCGCAGTTACTGAGAGCTATTCCTTCGTCGCTGGATTCACTACAAGGTAAAATTTGAACGTTGTTTTCAGAGAGTCGCCAGCCAGGTTCTTTGTGGTCTTTTCCAATGATTGTATTCCAAATGTCAGACCCTAATGAAGTGATTTTATTTCCAGGTTCAGTTTTTTCGGTGTTATCGATAATAGCGTTAGTTGTTTCGGTGTTATCGATAATAGCGTTAGTTGTTACGGTGTTATCAATAATGTTGGTAATTTTTCCGGCATAGGATGAGTTACAATCGGGTCTGCTTGAGTCACTAACCAATGTCGTGAGATTCTGTTGAACGATAAGCTGCTCTTCTTGTGTCGTGTCAAAATTTTCGACTTTCACTGATTTTAGAAAAGAAATAGATGAACTGTCATTATTGATTTTGTCATTTTTGGCAGGAAAGTCATTAGGAAAGTCGTTCATAAATTTGAAGTCTTTTCTGAGATTTTTAGAACCTTGTTTGGGGTCTTCGATTGCATGGGAATATTTCGGTTCAGTTGATTCGGAACACTCAGGCTTAGTCAGAGCGTCCGAACCGCTTGAGAATTCTGTTTCGTCTTTTTCTTGTTCATTAGCTAATAAATCACTTTCAACTAATAAATTTAATGATAAGTTAGAGATGTTAATTTTATCTTTACGTTCGTCTGCCATTTCTTCGCTTGCTACCGATTCTTCTGGAATGGTGGAAATAGTTTCAAAAGAACAAGAGGGAAGGGACGCCTGCCGTCTAAAAAATAAATCTAAAATAAAATAAATAAATATAAAACATTTTATTTTAATTAGTTAACTAATGCTCAATTGTCGCTATTTCATAGAGCTGGATTTGGTGCCCTTGAGAGAAAGTATTTTCAAAAGGGGTATAAATCGGTACCGATTAAATCAAACCTAATTAAATAAATTTTATTCGTCACAGCATGCAATTGATTAAATTTTTTGAAACCTTAATATTTTTCTTCTTGCGATGAGAAATGTTATCGGAAAATTAGATTTGTTCGTCTTGATGGTGGAAAGTGCATCAGAATGAGTAAGGTTTCGAAGGCTCTTTCCGTTAATTGCGATTATTTCATCCCCTTTAAAGTTCATAAAATATAAATGTTTCCTTTAAAACCTGATGTTTGTATTGGCCAATAAAAATTATATGAAAAAATTTGTATTTGCTAGTGATTTAATTGCAATCTCTTACCTTTAAGCAACTGACCGCTTTCATGAGCAAGTCCGTCGCTTGAAATACTTTTTATGTAAATACCCATGGCACCCTTCGGAGAGTCTAAACCACCAACTATTGTGAAACCCAACTTTCTCTTCCCAAAGTGGGAACTTTCTAGTACCACTCTTTGAAAAGTTTTCTTATTCTGTAGCATCTCTTCTTCTAAGTGTTCATTTATTTCAATCAAAAAATCTTGTAGTAAAATTTATCATTTCATATTACATTATCTAATTTTGGCAGCTTAATAGCTTAATCATGACGCACCGATTACTTTGGGTGAGAACACGTGCTTATATCCACCTTCTTGTGTTTGGTCAGGTGTAACGGCAAACAATGCAATGGCTCAGTCGTCATCACAGCTAACGAATAAATTAGAATAATTTATTAAATGTTAATAAGTTAATTCTATATTATATTAGTCATTCATGTTGTTAACAATAACTAATTTATTTAATGTCTCTCAAAAATCTAGAAAATGTGAAATTTGGAAACTCACAAACCCATTATCCAGCATGATTCTGTTTATTTTCTTATCATTTAATTGAACGTCATTAGGTAGGAATTCAAATGGATCCGCGTAAAACGTAAAGTTTTTTTAAATAATGTTTTCATGTATTTTAAATTAATAAAATTACCTTTCCGAATTTCTTTTGCTATCTCTTCCGAACACATTTTGATTTGTCGAATTATAAGAACACATTTTGATTTGTCGAATCATAGGAACACATTTTATTAAGAATTGTTGTTATGTCGAGAAACATCCAAAACAGCACAAGTATAAAAAGCGAACAAAGGAATTGAGAACGTCAAAAGTATGAAAAATACCATAATTCTATGATTACCCAAACATTCATCAGATTTCTGAAGCGAGATTGACGACAATTTACTGCTGCTGTTAGTCTTATTAAATATTAGTTAGAAAATTTTTATTACCAAAGGTCAAACTTAATTTTAAGGAATGCATTTTAAAGCTCCATTAATAATTGTTAATAATTGACAAAACATCAATTACATGTTACAACAACTTACTTGAACTTTCTTTCCCACGATGCACGTCTTCGATCGAGTCACCGACGCAGTAGGCCATGGGGCACTGGAAAACCCGTCCCAACTTGTAAACAAATGAGTTTCGGCACTTTTTAATATAAGCTACTTCTTTCCATGCGCAACAATTTTCTTTTGAGTCACCCGAACAAGCGTAGACTTGTTGTATTTCTTCACCTAAAATATATGGCTTGGTTGAATTGCTTTGCTAACTTATTACTTAAGAGTAAATTTAACTTATTGCAGCAAATTCCGATGATGAGACAAATCAAATATAAACGTCATGGCATAATAGTTCTTGTGTAAATAATAACTCAAGAATTAAACAAGTAATTACCAGTTGGGTGAAGCCCGTCTATCCAAATCCCCGATGCAGTTCCGCATTTATTATTTTCTACGCAGTGACTGGTCAGCTTATTGCCAAAAGTGTACCATTTTGCTGGAATAATAATCACACAGTCATCCATTATTTCAATTTTGGGGGGTTAAAATTTAGCATCAGTTTATTACAGGAATGGGATGATTAGAGATCTCCTTAACTTAAATATGCACGTATGACGTAATAGTTAGCTATTAAACTTTTCATCCTCTTCATGATAAATGCAAGATTGCGACACAACTGAGCAAAAAAGGAAGCTATATTCTACTAAGTCACTTTAATCATAAAATACTAACACTGAAAAAGTGAACAAAAATTTAAAAAAAAATCACATTTATAAAAGTTTTATTTCGAGTAAAGAATAATTTATGTTCCAAAATTCAGAACATAAGTCATAATTAAATTTTAAATTAAATTTTAATTAAATCTTAAATATCACAAAATGGAATTTGTTGGGAATCCAGCATATTAATGTATAGTGCAATGCAATAAGCTTATAGTACAAAAACAAATTTTATTCAATTTATATTGAAATATAAAATTAATTTATTTAATTAAAAATAGTGCTGCTAGTTTCAAATAAGATTACAAACATCAAGTGAAAATCAAGTACTTTATGCAAAAATTTATTTTAACGATTTTAAAATCAAATGTGGCAAAATCAAAATATGGACTCACAAAAATCCAGGTCATCGTCACATAAGTCCACATCTGTTATCAAGGTCGTATAATTTGAATTTCTTCGAACATCGGAAATATTGAAAGCGTTTCCACATGGATCCTTAGTGATGTCATCATAGCTTTCTGTGTTACCTGTGCTTAATTAAAATATTTATACCAGTTATGTGTACTAATTTGCGAAGATACGTTTCATTTTCAACTGATGATAATTCATTTCTTTCGTTAAGTTTGTTAATGTTAATATTAGAATACATAGAAGTTAATTGCCCTGATTTATGCATTAATTATTGCATCACATTTGTTATTACTAACTCATTTACTTTATTTATAAAGCCCACCTTAAGCTGTTATGATAGTTATGTTATACAGCGATGCTTTCAAAAGATCAAATTAATGTTTCATCACGAAATAAAATTTTTTTTTTATTTTTTAGCAAGAAATTAGAAAGTTAAAAAAATTTTTAAAATATATATTAATAGATTTAAATGATTTTATATTTTCTGAATAAATGGTCAACATCCAATTACCTGTTTGAATCGCGAACGGAAGAAGACAAGATGTCAAAAAATAATCCGACAATTTCATGATTTTAATTTTTTTTTAAATTCATTTTGAATTCAATTTTCAAATTAACTGATTCGATTAATAAGACATTATCTAAACAAATTCATAAGTTAACTCAAACGTTTGCATGTCTAGATTATGAAACGTAAATCGACTAATCATAACACGATTAAATACATCCTTCTGGGATAGGTCCCAGCCAAAATTAACTTTCAAATCTAACATCCTGTATCTGCATATTTGCATTTCATGTTCAAAGGTTTCCGCATAAAATTGTAAAGTTCTCTAAATAATGTTTACATATGTTTTAAATTAAATTTCGGAGTTTATTTCTTCTTTCTACATCCGAAAACATTTTGATTTGTCGATTTTTAGAAACAAGTGGTTTACCACATAAACATTAGTCTCCTTAAACCACTACAGATTAAAGATATGTTATGTTATGTTATGTTAATCGACGTAAATCATCTAATTTAAATTAAAGCTATGCTAAGTCAATCTTTGGTTTTCGAAATATTCATTGTTTTATTTTTATAAATTATTCTAAAACGTATTGAATAATTATCTAAAATTACACCCTTGTAAATCGTATTGAAATTATCAAAATTTCCTTTTTAAAAAATTTCCAAAGAATGTCCTGCTGGTGATCATTTTACGGGAAGCTTTGAATGAAATCTTGAAAGAATTGCATTCTGACTTTTTCGCACGAAATTTAGACATTAATTGATTAATAGATATTATAAGCTACTTAATTTTACGTTCAGATATTATTTGATTAATTGAGATTATAAGTTGCTATACTACATATGCAATTTTTAGAGTTTTAATTATTTCAGACATTGATTCTGTTGCCTTTTAATGATGTCTAAGAAGGTATTTGTTGACCCATAATGACTTCATTTTCTGCAATCATGATCTAAAATGTCTTGACATCAAACAAATGTCTTAACATCAAACCCTTATTTACGCTTTTGATGGTTGGAAAGCCAAATAAACTGTGAAGAACAGAGATTGTTATCTTTGAAGTTAAATGAACCAAATAATTTCATTTAAAAGTTAAAAAAGTTACTCATTAAAAAAACCATACGAAATATATTAAGTATGATGAATAGTCAGCTTTTTTTTTCTGCACGACAGAAACGAATATACCAAATTAAAACAAAATTATAAAAGCATAAAGATTTCAGAAATTGCAAGAAAATTAAGCAGCTGGACTAATTCATTGAAAATAAATGAATAAATAAATTCAATTTTAATAATAATGACATTTTAAAATAATGTGCAGAATCAACATCTGCATCTCTTCTTGATGATGAAGTAAGCGACAACAACAATGAAAACAATTACAATAACTGTGCAAACCAGGATTATCACCCATGTGTAATTGCCCTTCTCATCTAAAATTAGTAAAAAAATAAATTTAAATATATTTTAAGATTTACATTTAAATGAACAAATTACGTCGATATATTCGCATTATTTATATTCTTATTTTATTATTTATTACAAAACATTCATACTATAATTTTGATATAAATAATAAATGATGTAAATGATGTAATCTCTTTGTAAATCTAAAAATTTCAGAGATTTACAGAATAGTTGGAGCTTAAATTTATTGCAGGGATTTTTAGTTCAGGTTCCACCAGAGCCACTAATGGAGTAAACAACTTGAACGATTTATTTTTAGAGATTGAAATGTTATGTGTTTATAAAGACTTTTTTAAATTAAAATGACAGCCATTTAACATAACAATGCTAAAATACAAGTATTGCCGAGTTTGTTTGACAATGTAACTCCTTATAAATAAATAACTATAAATTTATTGCTTGCATTGAAGCAATTGAACATTTTCTTTATGTAAAATTTAATAAGGCTTTAATTTTAAATTGTTTGTATATTTTTAAATAGAAGAGCTTAAATCACTAAAAAAAAAGTAATTCTTTTGAAAAATTTTATTTAACATAAAAATTAGCCGTTTATAGAACGGCATAGCTCTATGACGAGGTAGCCAATGCAGCATCCAACGAAGCAAAAGGCCAACAAAGATGCAATAACTATGCCCATTACTATGAAAATCCATTTCATGCTTTCAGAACCCATGTCATCTGGCAAAACACAAATTCTGAGTGATTCTAAAAAAATTCCAAATTCCGTTTGTTGAGAATGATTTAAAATCGTTTGGTCAAGTAGAAAATATCTTAATCATTTACTACGACTTTTAAAAATAATTTATGAAGCATTTAATCACGTTACAACGGCTACGTTTACGATGGTGATGATGATGATAATAATAATAAATTAAACAAACATTTTTTGGTCCAAGAATTCCTGGATGTTGATGGATCGCAGAACAAGTTATCATCGAGCGAATGCATGGATTTGTAACATTTGTTGTCTATTAAGCACGAGTTATCCTGCAAAAATGTTAATGTTAAATATTTAACAGGTTTGTAGCTAGATGCACACAATTGGTTTCAGTAATCACAATTTAGTTAACTAACCTAATTTATTTAACTTAACATGAAATAAAAAAAGACTATTTCAGAAAACATCCCTCCATAAAAGGAATTAAACATCTTCTGTTCACAGATTAGTCGAACCTTTTGAAGGCACTTTTCCAGCTTGCAAGCCATGCAAATTCCATTAAATACGTTGGAGTTGAGAGTGTTGCTGTTGGTGGTGGATGATCCGTCCTTGATCACAACTTGGACAGCTACTTTGACTAATGGTCTCGACCCGACAATTGAAGCGAAGAGGTTTTCTTGCAATGCGGTTTGCAGATAACCTTGCTCGGTTATCGATGCTTGACCACGAGACGTGTTAAAGATAAGTCCTTCCTGAGAGGAGCAAATTAACATTTGAATGAATGTTTTACATATCAATGTCATTTTATAACTACATTTGTTAGCGTTACTGTTAACGTGGTTGCGATTGTTATTCACCTGCGTACGAAATTCATAAACACTCTCCAGGGTCAATGCAGAGCTGATGACGATATCACGGAACTCCAAATTCATCAAGTGACAAGGACGCTGCGAGATATCGCACTGCAATACAGCTTGCAGACCTGCTATTACCGGTTTGCCGTGAAGATTGTGAAAACAGTCAACTCCTCCGTAACCTGATGTTTAAGTTAATTAAACCAAATGAATTACCAAAACATGTTAACAGTTATTGAACGTTTATTTATTTTAATTAATTATTCCCGTTAATGTGAGGCAACAACAAATTATCAACGTCAAATTAAGAACGTTCATGCTAATTTCGAAATTTAAGACTCGGGCAACATTTTTCTAAATAACTAAAACTAAACTAAATACATTTTACTGACGATTCGTTCACCATCTCGAGATATAAGTAAAATACAAAATTAAATATGTAAAATACAAAATTAAAGTGTTTTACATTAAAAGGTATTTCTACCTGCAGCACATTCGCACTTTCCTCGTTTGCAAAGCCCTCCATTAAAACAAACAGGGCAAATTCCATCTTTAATTTGATTGGACATGTCAATCAAGGCTTGTTCTTCCGGTGTGCCTCTTGCATCGGTTATGATGATCGTCTTGTCTACGGTTTCCTTACAAACCCTCTCGAAGACCGTCAAATGAGTTTTAGCAAAGTATTCCTCACCACTCATCTGACAGGATGATAGTATTTAAAGAATTAACATTATTAATTTATTAAAATCTTTAAGTCGATTGATTTCCATCACTAATTATTTCCATCACTAATTATTTCCATCATTAATTACTTCCATCACTAATTATTTCCATCACTAATTACTTCCATCACTAATTATTTCCATCACTAATTCAACAGTCGAAAATAACAATTGATTGTAGATTAAATCGGTTTGTCCCAATACAATTATCGCAAATTTTAATTACTAAAAAGTAAATCACTGAGAATTAGCTGTAAATACGCTGTTGTAATTTTTATAAATAAATATAACTTCTGTCAGAAATTAAATAGCTTTGTGGAAATATGTTTAATAAAATAATTAAACCCACTTGAACATCCTCCAAGCAATCCGCTTCTAAATTTCTAAAGTCTTCCTTTAGAATATCTTTGCACTTTTCATAAAATTTTGACTCGGCAAATACTTTGTTGCATAATTCTTTTGCTTCATCAATTGTGATCAATTTCACGTCTTTCTGTGAAAAATAAATAATAACAAATTACAAAAACATTCTTTTAAATTTGCGAACAAGCCCAAAAATTTCGATATAAATTAAATCGAATTCACAAAAATAAACATTATTGCATTATTGAATTGTCGGAATTCAGAAAGTCAAAACATGTACTTCTTCCGCGATCACTTTGTGTTCGACAGTAGCAAAAACGTCTTCTTCGGTGAAACCCTTTGTAAACCTCTGAAATTGTTTGTCAATTGTCATTTTGATCTGCCCATCCTGAGTGCTGCCAGAACTACTTTCCAGGTAAGACCTGAGGTCGCAGACGTTCGGAAAAATCAACACGTTTTCAGGCTCTTTCGATGAACAGCAGGAACAACCCGGAAATTCATTTACTTCTGTCAGGCAAGCTGGCAACTTATTCTGGAAAAAGCTCTGTTGTGCCTGAATTCTGTGGATGAAACTCGATCAATCAATTACTGAAATTAATCAATAAAAACATTAAAGTTTGTCATATTTTGTTTAATTTGTGATATTTGTTAACGCAGACCTATATGCATCAAAGCTGCCTGTTCTTCCAGCACATATTCCTGAATATGAGTCAGTTTTGAGGCCGTAAACATAAACATTCATGAAGTAATTCCTCGACGATCCATAAACATCCAGTCTCATTGAAATTCCAGAAACGAACTGGATCTAACAATAAGCAAATAAATAATACTTTAATTTCAGATCTTGTTTAAAAAATGTTTTTTACTTTTTAAATAGCAGTTTGTTAATGTCGATTTTATCACCATACTTTACAACAATAACTCAGATCACAGCCCATAAAGTCTCACATAGTAGGAATTCCCCTCCTTCTCTATGGTTGGTCGGGCATTCACGTTGTCTCTCATGAGATCAAAAGCCAATGGACTCGGAAGTTTGTCACAAGCTGACACCCCCAGCAGGTTGTTTCCTGTTAATGAAAACAATTTAAACAACAATATTAATTATTGTCATGTTAACTATTCATTCGATCGTATGTCAACGAAACAGACCTTCTCTGGCAATGACACCACAGTTACAAGTCACTCTTCCGTTGCCACAAGGTAGCTGCCTAACTTGGATCTGGAATCATTTTAAGAACAAATTCAGTTTAAATTTGGTTGTTAACAACATCTTTTATTCAAATCTAAAGTTTAACCCACAATTTAATTTTTAAATTTAGAAATTTGAAAAAGAAGTTAACCTCAAAGTGTCTTCCGTGATTTATCGAGAGAAGGTTGAAATCCCCAGTATCATAATTGTTGAACGAGACTCCTCTGAAATATTTCACGTGTTCTAAATTCGATAGACTTTCATTTTAATATTATCAATCACAACTTAGCCATGGGGTCACTCGGCCCCCAATTTTTGTTGGTTTGCCCCTCGACATTCGTCCCAAATCGTATAATTCATAAATAATAATAATCTTCCAGCATAATAAGCATCCATTATTATATTTTAGTGTTTAACCTCAACTATTATTACCTTGCAAGAAGTCATTTGAAACATCAAATGTCATTTGAGAAATAACACAAAGAAGAAATAATGAAGAAATAATGATTAGAAATAGAACTGTTGTTGGTTGAATAAAATGACTCACTGGAATGATGAAAAGTGAGGATCCCCTGTCGATCGACACGTTGGTCTTTTGGAATTATCGTTTATTGTTATCTTAAAAATATCACTTAAAAATTAAATTTAAAAAAATTAAAAATATATGATTATGCAAGTAATCATAACATTATTACATAAAACATAATGTAAGTAATTAATCGAAAACCATGAAAAATATTGCTGTTACAATAATAAATTTAGTAATAATTTAATGTAGTAATATTAAATGTATTTATAATGATATAAATCTGCCATTAAATAATAAATTTAATTATAATAATCTGTTATTAATAAGTGATTATTTAAAATTTGTTAAATGGTTAATATAATGGAGCGATATCGAAATAATTGCTAGTTAAGTTCACTATTATTCATTGAATTTGTCCTAGATAATTAAAAACAGCAGGTGACAGCTTATTTGCGAACCCTTATAGGGTCGATGATGTAACCCGAAAAGAGGGTCGTAGTATTGGCAGTGTTGATTTGTTGAAAGGAAAGTTTTGTTGTGCTCGTCTCGGGACCGAATGTTGTTCGTGCGGAAATCCTCATGAAGACTTCTTGCTTGGAAATTGAGAACGTCAGTTTACAGACGGAGGTAAGAATTTTGGTGAGAGATGCCTCCATGGTGAAGACGTACTCTTGAGGGTGGCATGGGGCCGTGGTCAAGCAGTGTCCCAAAGTTATAGGGAAGGTTGGTTTGAAGGTTAAGTTGTAGGATTTGCCTTGCATGATACTCATATCTTTCACTACATTGCCCTCCTCGTTCTGAAAAACGAAATGGTTAATTAATTATTTTATCAAAAAATATTAAAATGATATTTTAAATTGTACTTTTGTGGGAAATATTGAATTATTTATAATTTTAATTTTACCACAGCCACAACTCCAAGATAAAAGCCATTGCTGGAGCTCCACCCAGATTTCTCAGTTGAAATTCCTTTGTCCAAAACGTAGTAAAACCTCACTGAGCATGTCAGCTGGAAATTTTAAAATAAGTGGTTTAATAACTTGCCAATTTTCTCATTCAAACCTAAGTTATTAAATTCTAAGATCATTTTAGAAATAATCGTTTTTAGTTATTTATTTATTTAATAATTAGTAAATTATAAATTAGTAATAATAATAATTAATTGGTAATATTAACTTTAATAACTTAACTAATAAATAATAATATATCTCGACACACTAATACAAAAAGTATAATTAGATTTATATACAAATTTACTAATAACAACAACATCTTCACTATCTCTGAATCTAAAATCAAGTGTTGGAATTTTGACACATTCAATTAAAAAATTTCTCACCGTTTTTCCCAGATGTCCTACGAGGTAAGATTCATTAATAGTTGTTTTTAAAACGAACTCTCCTGAAAAATTGGCGATGACATCTTCATTCATCTTAAAAACTGTCTCCATTCGCAGACTTCCCGGGAGATGTTCCGGCTCAAAATTCCGAGGATTGATGGAGCAATCGAAGGAGAAGATGCTGGCGTTTAGGACAGTGTTGGCAATTATTAGTTTTTTGGAGGACGATATGTAAGGAGAGTTCAGTAATGGGGGCCGGTCAAATATGGGCAGTCCTTCATGAAAATAGAAGATGACGGTTTTTTATTAAATTTGATTTTTTTTATAAAACATAGTTATTAAAATAACATATAGCGGTAAAAATTAAATGAGAAACTTTATGAAACCACAAATTGTAAATTATAATTTCTAAATTGTAAATTGTAAATTGTAATTGTGACGAACGGAGAAACTGGAACTCACTAAGGCATATCCGTTTTTTGGTCAACAGAACGCTTCCATCCTCGCACGGTGGAATGATGGGATCCTCTCCAATGCAATAGGCCATAGGGCAGATTTCGATTTTTTTCAACTTGTAGACAAATGAATCGCCACATTTTTTTATTTCAACTTTCGATTCCCAGCTGCAACAATCCTCTTTGCTTCCACCGGAACAGACTTTAGCCGTTACAATTTCGTTACCTAAAAGTCTCAATTTATTATTTAATTATTCGTAATTCGGTGAGGGATATTTTCCTGTCGATTTGTAATTTCAGTTACAGTTAAATAAATCTATTAAAAACGTAGTTTTGTGCCGTAAATTTATTACTGCACCACGTTTCAGCAAAGTTTAAATTTTCTAATTACCTTGTGTTCAAAATCACTAACTCCGGTACAAAAAGTGCAATTGCAAAATATTGTTCACAGCAAAATTTAAAAATTCGATGACCATAAATATTGTTTATTTGTTACTTACTACGAAATTGCGAGCAATGAATATAAGTGAAAATGTTGAAGTCACCTGTGGGATGGTCGCCGTCAAGCCAAATGGGTGAATAAGTGCCGCATCTGTTTGTCAATACACAGTGAGAGGTCATGTTACCTCCCAATTTATACCATCTCGCTGTAAATTAAATCGAATCATTACACAAATATGAGAACTTAATTTAGAAATTTTATTTAGAAAATCATGTCTCAAATCGATAGTCAATGTCATTGAAAGTGCGAGTTGGCTCAAAGGGTTGCCTGACGCGAACGACGGTGAGAGGCAACAGTCGTTAAGTGTCGTGTTCGCAACCCAGCTCGCACCGCCAGGGAGCTCCCTTGGGTAGGGGCCCCCCTGTATAAATGTATAAATGGTGGATCGATTAAAAAGTGCCTTCACATCCTATTCGGATACATAAGGCACTCAAAATATCGGCTAAATACAAATACAAATAGTCATTCAACTGTATGAGGCTTATTTAAGCTGTAACATTTGTGCATTATTAAGCACTTGCCTGGGTCAATATCTTGATCACACAGTTCTAAGTCATTTATTTCAGTTACGTATGACGAACTTCGTTTCTCATCCGAAACATCAAACGCCTGAAGACAAGGATCATCTGGGTTTTAACAACATATTTTTTATTTAGAAATATTTATTGAAAATGGCATATTAGAAGCAAGAAAATAAGAAATTAATAAATTGAATTAATTGAATTTATTATCTATCATAAATTCAGCTTAATTTCATTAAATTTTAATGAACGTATGTATATAAAAAAAATTCATAATTTGTGTGGATATACTATAACGGATAATTTTAACCAATTAGTTTATGTTTTGTTTATTTAAGCGTCACTTAAAAATATTATTAAAATTAAATAATTAATGTTAATATAGTTTATTATTAACTTCTAAAAACAAAAAATAGTATTGTAATAAATACAATCCGACAAATCATTGTGTTAACAAACCCTAATAAAATCCATTAATGTCTATTAGTAAATTATGTTAGTATTTTAGACATACATAACATATTTTATTAAATGTAACATGCTAACAGTTGACATAAAAATGTAACAAAAATTGTTCGAATATATTCAAATTCCTAAAGATCTCCTCACCTGAAAAAACAAACACACTGCCAATGAGGATGACAAGGATCAAACTCCAGCAAGACATGTTCACGATAATAGAATTACGAAATGAAGTTTACCATGAGCTCTCAACGTCGCTACTACACATTCATACGAATTTATGCAATGGCTCTATAGTGTCTGACATAAATACTTAATTATGTCCGTGATATTAATAATGAATAACCATAATTTACGTTGCAATGTTTACTTTTTGAAAGCTCTAGATTCATGAGCTTAATTAGATAAATAATTTTTTACAAAATAAACTTGACAAGTTCTTGACATTCAGCCATGCTTGAAAAAGTCAATTAGTGCTTTACATGTCTCTGACAAAATAATTAGTTATTAGTACTATGTAATTACATTGTTGATAATTTTTAATATTACGTAATTATATTTTATATTAATGATTATGTAAAGATATTGACATTAGAGGCACATAAGGAAAAGAAAGACACATATGATTTAATTAACGAAACTTATAATAATAATAATAATATAATAATAATAATAATAATAATAATATAATAATAATAATAATAATAATAATAATAATAATAATAATAATAATAATAATAGTTTATTTCTATGGCGCCTTAAGCATAGCGTCAGAGGCGCCTTGGGTCTTCGAGGAACTTTTTGAAGAGATGGGTCTTCATTTGGCGCTTGAAGAGCTCGAGCGTGGGCTGAGACCAGATGATGGGGGGCAGGCTATTCCAGACGGCGGACGAGGCATGAGAGAAGCCTCGGTTAACTATGGATGATTTGTGAACAGGTTGGTGGAGATGAATTATAGAAGATGAGCGGAGGTGATCGGGGATGTGACGGTGGCGAATGAGATGATGGAGATAAGGGGGGTTGGATGTGGTTAATGTGCGATAAGTGAGTAGAGATATTTTGTAGATGATGCGAAGATGGATGGGTGGCCAGTAATATGTAATATATAATATGTAAGATAAATATTGATGTCAGATTATTTCTTAATTTCCCCCTCCTCCTTTTTCTACACATGGCTAGGCCTATGGTAATATAATAAGGAATGCTTTTTCTAAAAGCAACTTTCAGATGACATGATTAATTTTTATTTTATTAAACATCAAAAACTGTAGGGTCCTTGAAACCACTAACACAAGTCTGTACAATTTACGTATAAAGAGAATAACACAATCTTCTTATGGCAAGGATAATCAGATATATGTTAATCAACTACTAAAGTCAAAGTCAATTTACGATTGCTTAATTGAAGTCAGCTCTTGTTCTCTAGATTATAATTGGTTTGCTGACGGTAATTTTCTTGCGGATCTAAATTTGTTCACAATTACACCATGCTGATGTAGTTGCAAAAAAAAATGTGTGATTGAGGCCAATTGTTATGGTAATAACTTAATCGCTGCAAAGATGAATGTTTAACGCATTCAAAAGTACGAAGGTTGAACAGCTGTCAATCAAAACCAGGAAATACTTTGCCTAATAATAAATAATGGTCGCTTAAAGAATAATTTGTTTCTAATTACCTTATTGATTTAGTTAATTGGTCCCATCTTCAGCTGCAAAAGGGGATTCACTACTAGGTATATTTACTCAATTTTAAATATTATTAGATTATTTTTAAGCAAGTCGTTTGTCCAATTTGTCATTTTTCATTTGAACTTTATAGAAAGAAATAAAACTATAGTAAGGCACGACTTTTATTAATTCAGTTCCAAAAATGTTTGAAAATGTGATTGGTGAAAGGAAAGTTTTGAAGAGCTTTTTTTATTTTAGTATAAAATTACAAAAACTATTTTTTGTGTTTACAAAATTAAATATGCTTCTAATTTCAAGTAATTTGATGCCAAATATTAAAAAAAAACCTTCCAAGCATTTTCCCTGAATTGCCGATTGCCATTATTAGCGAAGAAATAACGAACTCATGATGATGCTTCTTAGAAATGATGCGAAAACAGGAAGTTTTCGCTAATAAGCCAAGGATGTTAATTAAGGTTATGTGTAACATGCCAAGGATATTAATTAAGGTTATGTGTAATATGCCAAGGATGTTGATTAAGGTTATTATGTGTAATATCCTTCACTGCTGCATCCAGTCCTGAAAAGGATTCATTTAATTGCGGAGCCACCAAGAGCTTATATATAGTTTGGTAAACATTATTAGGCTGTATTATTGTTTTACATCAGATCATCAAGCTCATCACTGACAACAAGCCCTTCCTTCCCAATTTTCGTAATCGCACCCCAATCGGCATGCTCAAGCAGTCAAAGATATCTATCTAACGATCCTTAGTAAACATTTTCACAATTCCAGTTTTTGGTAGTTCTACAAACTAATTATTGATTAGCCTTAATTAACCAATTAACCATTAAGCAAGTCCATAATGAAGTTACCAACTTCAACAAAGCTAAAAAATTACAGTGTTGCCTAACAACATGTTCAAGGATTCCAACTAACCATGATTGCACGCAGCGACAAAGAAAATTATCACGTCCTGTGGTGGTAAAAATAACGTGGGCTTATTTATATAAATTTCATTTCTCTGAAATAAAACATCAAATTCTGATTCGTTGACTTTCGAATGTACAAAATTCATACAATTGCAGTCGAAATGGAAGTTGGTTCGAACCAAATGATACGATTTTCTCAGCCTCAATGAAGCGCAAAAATATGGTTGCCGTGCCGAAGCGAGGACTCGAGTCACAAGCCTATACCAAAAGCAGTTACTTCGATGACTTGTTCAAAGAACCAATTACATGACAACATGTAACATATTACATTATTTGTAATAGTAAATATCAAAAGTTGTTTAAATAATAAATTATGTGATAATTATTCATAATATTCATAATTCATAGTATCAAAAGTCACATGATCTGATCCTGCAGCCTCAAGGTGCAATTTCTATCTTAACAGCTTTTGCTGAGACCAAAGGTGACTATTTGAAAAACTAGTAATTGCTATTTAAGCTAATAATGTAGCTTAAATTTTTTGCATTCACAAAGATAACATCAAAAAAGTTAAGTCCGAAACTTAAGAAAATATGCAACATTCATCATTATTGCTGTTAATGTGATTCGACGATAACCACAATTGATGAGTAGCATGCACATATAAATAATAAAACATTGATAATGCTACAGGTAACACCAACCATGGAAAAGATTTCTATAATTATGCTGCATTCAGACACCAAATTTCCAGTGCTCAATGTACAACACAGTGGAACGCAACAAACCTCTCCATCGCAAAAATAAAGATTGCAGCAACAGTAACATGAAATAATATCAAGCAACTTGCAACATGGAAGTAATGAGGGTAAATGACATGTAGATTTAAACACTAAATTCTGTGAACATGATAAAGCTAAAGAAAATATAAAAATGAATTCGTAGTGCAGTTGTCAGGAGTGCCAAATACTGAGATTTGTTCATCTTCAAAAGTCTAAAATAAGCTGTCACTAAACTTTGTCTTGACCTGAAATAGACACTGCATGAAACAACAGGAGTTCGACTGAAACAGAACGTTAAGTGAACCGGTTTGCTACGATTTTATGGCTTAAAAGATTTAAGATTAAAAGAGCCATGAGTTATGAGTAGCTGCATACCGATGACATTTGAAATTCCTCCTTCAACGATACAAAGATGATTGATCGACGATCTTTGGAAATGTCAAACTGAGAGAGAAATGTCAGTAATGATGATGGTTAATAATGGCCATTGGTTCTGCTTTACGGTAAGGTTGATGATAAAATAAAATATTTTTGGGACTGACAATCTTCATCAAGGAGGGATAAAGTGGTGGAAATGGGAGAAGGGTGTGATGTTGAGGTAAGAACAGAGAAAAGCATAAGGATGATTATGATCAGGTACGTTGTGATTTAAGCCTCTGTACAATCTTTCTCAAGTCCTCTCAACCTCAGACGAGCAAAATCTTCAAAGATGATGTCATCCCTAAAAATAAAAGCACAAACATAAGTAAAAAATAACTAAATAACAAAAGCAATAAAAGCCATATTATTAAAATTATATTAATATGTAAAGAATATTATATTAATAATATTATATTGATGTAAAGAATTGTTTAAAAATGTACTCCTGGTCGAAGTTGATGAGATTCCTCTCCGTGACTTCGGGCTCGACAGAATCATTGACCGGCTGACATTTGACGCTCGACGGCCGACTCACCGCTGGGGAAACTTCGGGGGGCTTTGGGTGTGTCAGAGTGAATGGGAGTTCAACTGAGAGGTCACTAAAAGCAAGAATGACAAACATAAAAGTCAAGTACAAATGGTCAAGTGTGTCATGCATCGTGACAAATATCTGCAACAATTGGCTAGAGCAAATAACACCCTCGCATTCAAACGTCATTAAAGGTCACAAACAATTTAAGCAACAACTGACCTCGTGGTGAAGCCCAAAATCAATCTGACCTTCACCTTATACTGGACCACAATGCCTAGGTTTTCCCTCTGGCTATGTTCTGTAATTCTAAATATGAAAATGGAACACTTTGTAATAGCAATATTAATATTTGCAATCACCATCCTTAAGATCATAAATAATGAATTTATGAACGTGAACAAGACAAAGAATTAATGAATAACTTACATGGTTGATGATGCCAAATTGGTATCCTCATGTTTGAGTTTGCCATCAAGTGCAAGGCCCCTCTTGTCTCTGTTGTTGTTAAGGACAGGAGTCAGTGTGTAAACCTTGCAGAAGCCTGTCTGACTGGGATGAATCGGAAAACCCTCACTGAGAAAATAATTCACCGAATAGATTATCAATCAATTCAGAAATATATTAATAATAAATGCAATTTTTACGAAGTATATGAAATTTAACTCCACTAGAACTCAAAAAATCTTAAAAATTAAAGAGAAATTAAAAAAAAAAGGGTTGTTTATCTCCAGAGAAAATTTCTGATTCAAAGTTGGAGCAAAAATGAGAAAATTTAATTACTAAGAAATAAATCAATGAGTAAAGCCCTTTGGGTTTATTTGAATTTATTCGCATTCTCTTTTTGTTTTTTTTCTATATATATAACGGCTTGTTTGTTTGTTTAATTCAATCACCTCATAAACATTAAAAAAAAATAAAAAATAAAAAACTGAAATATCTTAACAAACTCTCGAGAATCAAAAATTCAGACCAACAATCAACCCACTCGCTGTCTATCTCGGCCACCGTGCACTTGTACTGGGCTGTCGAAAAGAGACAGATGTCTGCATATTGGCGAACTGGATAAGAAATAAATCAAAATCACAAACAACCAAGAAATCATTCAAGCAATTATTGACCTGAACCAATATTAAATAACTAGCTCCAACTAACCTGAAATTTTGATCTTCTTCACAGACTTCCCTGCATTGTTGTCCACCAGCACATTAACAGTTATTGACTCCCCATGGTAGTATTTCTGAAAAAGCAAATTAATTACAAAATTAAATTTCACAGTTCACAATTTATAGGAATATTTCATGATCATTTGGAAAAGATAGTGTGACTGGAGCATTATGAAGAAACATGGGGAGGTCTTAAGTGACTTTGCCATGGAAATAATGTAATGAATTCTTAGTAATGGATTTTTATGGAGATAAATAAAACCTTTTAAAAAGCAACAAAATCATTTTCCTTCATGCAGAACTGAACAAACCATTAGCATT
The DNA here is from genome assembly GCA_021613335.1 of Whitmania pigra. Taxonomy (NCBI): domain Eukaryota; kingdom Metazoa; phylum Annelida; class Clitellata; order Hirudinida; family Haemopidae; genus Whitmania; species Whitmania pigra. The sequence continues at coordinate 65,731 of JAJTWR010000374.1, read as the reverse complement.
GAACAAACTCTATGACAATGACTATGTTAAAAATTTGCTTGGAACTAGAATGTGAAAACCTCTTTGTCCAATGTGGCCTCGAGTCTGAGGGTGCCAGAGGACATTAGGAAATCCTTGATGGCTTCGGCGCTAGGCTGAGGAGCGGGGTGTTCGGGGGCGTAGGTGAGTTTCCTGATGGCCAATTGGACAGAATTCCTCCTGTGAGGTTTCTCATCTGCATCGCTGGCTACGAATGCTTTCAGTTCGTAGTCCACTCCGCACGGCTGGATCGATCGACGAGCAGAAGCAAAGTTGAAAAGTTAATGAAGAATACTCCGTTCGTCGCTAGAAGAAACTCACCTTGCCCGTGTCGCCCGGAGCGGGTTGAAGAGTCACCGACGCGGGAGAAGACGGCGGCACCTGAGAAGACCGGAGAATCAATCGACTCGGCAACGATAAAAACCGATCAACGTCACCAACCTCGAAGCAGAAAGGATATGCATTAGGTCCCAATTTCTTGATGAGTCTCTCTTGTAATCTTGTAAGTGGTGGGCTCTGGTCTGGAGGTAACAGTGGGGGATAAACTTGCTTGGTTGCAAGGAGGAGGTCCTTCCTGAAGGTCAGCCCGAGAACGTCCAGGTCTTCCCTACCGTAGCGGAAAGCGGCCAGAATTTGTGCGTACACCTTTCTATCCTTCAAGTACTCCGGATCTACTAGAACAACTCCATCTTTGTGAAGAAATTGTAAAGCTATTATTATTTAAATTGGCTTTACAAAGTAGGAAGATGAAATGCTATAGAATTGAATTAAATTATACTACATACAGGTATTAACTTCGTGAAGTGACAGAAGTTTTACATTTTACAGTTGACAATAATAATTTTATTTAGCATCACAAACCAATGGGTTCAACGTGATCCAAGTAATCCATAAAGTCCCTCTTTCCAAGATAAACTGTGATCTTCATTGCAATAATATGGTGTTTAAATAAAATTTAGAATATCAAAGGCATGAACCTAACCTTGCTGTTTGGACAGCTTTTTTTGAATACTCTAAAATGACAAAAATCAATATATCAAAGATGTCAGATGAGAAATACTAAGAGAAATGCCACATAATTTTATTTTCGTCAGGTCCCATAAAAGCCAGTCATAAAAAAAAATTGCTTTTTCAAATGGGCAAATGACGATGACAAGAGTGACGAAAGGCTACATTATCATTGTGACACTTAAAACAAACCTTGTGCCCAACTTCTTATGTCCATCTAGGTCATCATCTCCATTCAGGGTGGCCATCTTTACAGGAAATCTTGTAGCTTCAATTTGGCAATATTCTTGTTTCACTAAAGCTATTAAATAAGAACATACGACATCAAGTTATCAAGTTGCAAAGGACAATGATGTTTAATTCCTTATCAAGTTGAACCTTTTCATATATTACGAACTTTTACGTGTTTTTCTGATGTGTTAAATGAGCCTCTATATACTGGTTGAGCACATGCATTGAATTATGCATAAAGTTGCAATGAAATTTAAAAGCTTGCATGTCATGTCACCCTGAATGTTATGGTTGTAAATAATGAGATATGCATAAGAAACAATAAATAGTAAAAATTTTGGATAACTTTTTCAATCATATGAAAAAGCAAATAAAATCACAAAGAAGATTGAACACAGCAATAGAGAAATAATTAAATAACTTACAATAAATTTGTTAAGTAATCAAACATTCTAGAAGTTGTTTAATTTGACACAAACCTCTGTTTCATGAAATAGTTATAAAAGGAAGGAAACATTAATCGCCTACACATGTCATCAGATCCATAAATCAGAATTATTTCTCAGCGCCCAGGCCTGATAAACATTTCAAACTTAAGTCTCAAATTGAGGAAATTCTTGAGTTGGGGATAAAATACTATTTAAATTAAGACCTAAATTTCTCTTTTTAATTAATAAAATATATAAATTCTTGTAAGTACTCTGCCAAACAAGTAAATAAATCTTAATCAGAAGTTAATGATTAAATAGTTTGGTAACAAACATATAAAAAAACTTTTTGTCAATATTAAACTATATTTTATTCTATTTCATAAGGGAACAGAGGTCAAATGCCTCTAATCTGATCACAAGCAGACATTCGACAAAGGTTATCCTATAGCTGAGACTCAAACATATCAACCTCAAAAAAAGGAAGTAAAACTAAAACCATTGATGAGGGAGGTCAACCGACTGTGGATAAATAAAAATATAATAAATAAAACACTTCAGCTCTTTCAACCTCCAAGAAACACTCGACGAAACAATATAATACAAAGGCACTGGAAAGTATACACAACACGAAACCCAAGTAAAAAGCTTTTATAAGTATAAATCAAAAATAAGGTGTTATGCGAAATAGCTAAGGTGTAAAATTGTAATGCCACATATTCTTTACAAAAACAAACAGCTTTAAAAAAACTAATATACACAATATTATGTCGCTGAAAATAAGTGCAATAAAGTCTGCACGACTAACAAAAGAAAGAAGCAAACGTTGTCAAATACCTTTCTAAACAATCACAATTAATTATCGAAATTGTCCTTATACTCAAAAGTGAGACATCATATAGGAATCCAAATTACAACCAAGCCTGTGATAGTAAAGAAAACTACATAATAACTTACGCAGGCTCAATCACGGATAAGTACTCACGCCAAAAATCTTCAACTGTCAAATGTTCATAGCGAAATCGCTTCAGAAACTAAACCTCGGAAGAATCTATTTGATAAAAAAGTCACGATTTGTTGTTTGGATTAAATATGGCAACATTAAATACTTAACATACAATTTAGTGGTTTTAATTCAAAGTTTTTTATTATTTTTAATTTGTTGGTTTTATGAGGCAACATTTTGATTAAATTATTTATGATTAAATAAATCTTTAACTATGTTTAACTTAACAGTGAGCAACCCTGTTTGAAGATTTAGATTTTTTAATTAATTATTTTTCAGAAATTGTTTTTTCGTTAGACTTTAAAATTTAAATTAGTATTGATTTTATATAACTCGTCATATTTGTTTCTGTTTACTTAGAGCAAGCGGTACTAGGACGTTTTGATTGTATTAAATATGTTTAATCTATTTCTGTTTATTAATTGTTAGTTATTATAAAATTATTAATTAGATTCAGCAGTCTAAAGTAATCCATTTTGAAGCTATTCTTCCTTGCTGCACACCGTCTCCAAGTCATTACATTTTATTGGCAATCCGATTTACCTCCTCGGGGAAATCAAACATGGCCTCCATTAAGGGAAGTAATAAATTCAGAAAAATTAAATCAACATCAAACCTCCAAGCATTGCAGGTCTAAATGCAAGTTGTGTCAAATATTTATGCTTACATTAGAGCAATCTGAGTTCAATGAATCAGTTGTTTTAGAGCCAAACCCGCTTTACTCTTCACTCAAAAAACGATTAGCAACTTGACAAGGGTGTTCATATTAATTATTTTAAAGCTTTAGTTGCGGGTAATCACTCATACAACATTATTTTACAAAGCATATTATGCATAAGATTAATAGAGATTCCCAACTTCTAATTTAATATTTAAATTATTTGAACTTTTTCATTTATTAAAAATTTATTTATTATGGCATAACTACAATTTACAACAGGTATTTGAAGTTACTGCTTTCGATAAGTAGGACCCTTTGGTTGCGGTTGTAAACATATTTAAAAGGAACTATTGGACATATCGGTTGACTCATCGACTTTTTTCACACAAATACAAATTCCAAACTCCTGTTTTTTTTTTAATATTTATTGTTACAAGCAACAAGTTTTTTTTCAAGTATAATCCTTTGCTTGACAGACAGTTACTTTGTTTAAATAATCCATACTTGAAATAGTTGGAATTTTCCTATATTAAACAATAAATTTAAAAATTCGTAAAACGGGGAAAGGAAGATACCAGGAGAAATTCGAAGCAAATTATCTTTTGTGAAAAAGTATCATTATAAAACATGGCAATCCATTGATTGATTCATCGATTATTGATTGCTTGATTGATTCATTCATTGAAGATCTGTCGATTCTTGTCCATTGAAAGGCGAGGTTGAAAAAGAATTATTACGAAACACTTCGAGTAAAAGACCCTCACTATCAACGGACATTGGCATTACACATAATAATTTTTCTTTTTTTTCAAATGTTTTATAATTAAGTTATCTAAGACATAATAATAAAAATATTGATAATAATAACCATAATAATTGCTAATTATCTAGTTTGGCAAATAATATTAGACGTGTAATATTTAAATATGAGTCTAGTACAGCAATAATGAGTAATGTAAATATATATAGAAACATTTCAGCTTTATAAATTGTTGAATCTTTCAACAACAGTTATGATAAAGAAACCATAATGATATCCAATTAACATTGCAATGCTGTATTAAATAATAACTCGCATTAATAACAACAAGCACTGCAATAAATGTTTTTCTCAATTGAGGAGCAGATCTCTCTCATTCCTATCCATAGTGTTCGACTTGTTGTTGTTTCCAGTGTTTGTAGTGGTGGCGAGCACACTTGTGCCATCTAGTCCACATGGCAAAACCACCCAGTTCTCCGGGGGGAGTCTAGTGCTTGGATTGACGAGGGGCGTCTCATTCAATCCACTGCAGTTCAGCCTAGAAATGAGTTTCATAGTAGCCTTCCTGGATGGAGGAGTTGGAAAGCAGAAGGTACAGGTGAGCGGAAAAACAGTCGAACCGTCGGTCACAGAATTGCAGCCACCATCTTGCAATTGGGAGGTTAAAGATATCACATCTCGATTGCGTTTAACAAGGGCATCTAAAAATTATAACAGATCGAGGAGTGGAGTTCTTCTTAAAAAAGGGACAAATTTAATTAGATATTAAAGATTTTTATTGAGTTTGTGTAATTTTCAGGATATTATAGGAAAAATGCAGCCCGAATTTATTAAAACAGGTAAGAGTTTTTATTTAATCTAAAACACATGACAAAAACTAAACCAATCACAGTGCATTTCCAGGAACAAACATGACCCCGAAGGGGTCATTTGATTAAAAGTTGCTAAGGTTAGACACGGAACCTGACAATTTGTCTTCATTAGGTATGACGTCACAGGGTAGGCAGACGACTTGATGCCCTCCGCAGGCGTCTTTTTGGTTCCGACCGCCACCTTTCTCCTTTGAATTAAATTATTTATAAGGAAAGTTAACGAAAATCAATTTAATGGTAGTATTTCTATGTGAATGTTGGATTATATCGTAATGCTATCAAGTTATTATTGTTATTAGTAATCTATTAAATTACTCATTAATCACAATGTTTGAGCATTTATATTGAGGTATCTCTAAATTAAACTCCAATCTGCCAAAAGTTCGATGAACAAAAATTCTTGATTATCGTTGTTACAATATATATATATATATTTTGCCTAGGATTTTAGTAAACCTAGTAAATCACATGATCAACTTGAACATGTCGTCATTTTTTTTTTTCAGACGACAGCTGCGAATGTTTTATTTTTCATCATACAGTTCCGATTTCGGGCGCCAGTCTACTAACGTAATCCCTGCTCGCTTTTTTGTAAAGTTTGTATCACTTAAACAGTCTGAAATCTTGTGTTTGAACTTCAAAGTGGAACTCCGAGGTAGAAACACGTGAAAAAATACAAAATAAACTAAATGAATACAAAAAGTATACAAGATATAAAGCCTTTTCAATAGAGATGTGCAATACCAACGACAACATAAAAGAATAAGCCTGCAAACCCAGAAATCTTCCGCTTGGCTCGTTCGATGCATCTGGAGAGAACAAAAAGGTCTGCTCTCGCGATAAGCTTGATAGTCCGATATGGAATTGGAGTATTTCGTCTGCAAGTTACAGGAACAGTTTGTGGGATCAAGGAGCATGTGCCCAAACGACGTATCGAGGACTTTGTAAGAGTTAGCCTTGTTGTCGTAATCCACTAAAAGAACGCTTTGCTCGGCCTTGTTGTTTGGAAGTCTATCCAATAGAAATAAATATTACTTGCCCTATAATATAATAATTAATGATTAATTTTATTTACCTAAATATTATTTATACCTTTGCACTTGCGACAATAACACATTAAATATTTTAGATAATTCATGGTCCATAAAAATTGCAAATTATATTATAAATTTTTTGATAGGTAATTGTGATAATTACCACCAATCATTAGGTAATTCACAAAACGTTTAAAATGTCTTCAACATTTAAAAAATAATTAATTCAGTATTTAGTCTCGGTAAATTTCATTCTAATAAGTCAATGATTTCTTAAGGACTAAAAGAAATGACATTTCCAGAAATGCTTGAAATTCCTTCTCTGGAAAACGTATCTCCAGCGCTAGATCCGCGACGAAAGCTTGCTAATGCTCGCGAAATGGACGCACAAATTGGCCTTTTAAAGATGGACCGCCTATAATGCATGCAGATATCATTCTAACGGCAAAAGGCTTTCCTTGATTTTAATAATAACCATCTCGATAATAAATACATTATATTATGAAATTACATCATTCGTTAGCACTCATAAGTGATAAATAATTGTTAACATTTTATTAATTTAACATTGTAAAATGTTAAATACTGCTTTCATTCATAATATATATTTTTGTTAAAATATTAAAATTGATATTAAAATTTAAATTAATTTTCTAATCAATTTTAAATAATTTAAATGATTTGGAGTTAATTAAAAATATCCTTCACATCAAATTGCTGCAAATATTATTCTAAACCTAATATTTTAACATTATTATTATTATTATTATTATTATTATTATTATTATTATTATTATTATTATTATTATTATTATTATTATTATTATTATTATTATTATTATTATTATTATTATTATTATTATTATTATTATTATTATTATTATTATTATTATTATTATTATTATTATATTATTATTATTATTATTATTATTATTATTATTATTATTATTATTATTATTATTATTATTATTAAGTTATTAAGTTATTAAGTTATTAATACTGACATTCTTAGGTTTAATGTAGCTGTAAAAGTTCATATTAATGCATGTTTCACAATGTTTATAGTGGATGTTCATCATCATCATCAATCACCATACTTTTCGTAAACTATCAATCCTTTGATGGCCAAAGAAATAGCTGAGCAAGAAATAAAAATTGAAATTCATTTTATCTTTTTAATGAATGAGGATTAATGTTATTAAAATTTCAAACTAAATGTAAAAAATGTTGTTGTGGTAGTGTAATAATACATATAACTAATGTATAGAATATGTAAACAATGTATATACATCACAAGTATGTATTATTATTATTATTATTATTAATTATTATTATTATTATTGCTGTAAATCTGAAATATTTTAATTGACTTATAAATATTTGATAACTATTTTAAATTATAACCTCTTTAAGAAATTAAATGAGTCACTAGTTATAAAGCGGGATCACTACTGGCACCAACATATCATTAAAAGAGCAGGCATTTTGTCCAACGACACAACGGAAAACACTCGTATTTCGCGAGAAACACCAAGAAGTGGAGTTTCTTCCCATCAAATGTATCAAAGAGTTGTTCAGTAAGGTTGGAACTCTTGAATTATTGATATCATTGTTGTTATCATTATCATTATCGGACATCATTCCAAACATTGTCATCTTGTTAAATCGATATTATTTTCCCGTCATCACACCTGCACATACATCATTTTTAATGTGTCCTAACATTCACTAATTTTGACGCCTAAGTCAATTCAATAAGGTGGCCAATTCATCTGCCTTCTCAGTTTCAAAAATCCCCACCACTTTGTTCTTTTCAAGTTAACTTCCCCCTTAAATTAAATGAAAAGTAGAACAAAATAGATAAAATGGAAGAAAAGCAGCCTTAATCCTGGTTCAGCCGATGTTTTGGTTATTTTAAGCAAATTTATGCTTGCATTATGTAAATTCGTGCTGATGTTATGTAAATTTTATGTTAATTTTTGTGTTAGAAAAGTAGCAACAAATTCCTTCCATTGTGGTCCTTCAATTTTGTAATTTCTATTTTTTCGATGGATGATTTAATCGAAAGTAAGCTACGATAACTTTCCTCATTTTTAATAATTTTAGTGATTAATTTTTGACAAAATAAATAATAATCACTAATAATATAATAATCAATAGTAGATAATAATCATAATATTCATTAGTTATGTTATGAAATTTATTATATAAAATGTAACGAAGTAAATTTATATCTAAACTTTTTTCTGCAGACGAAGATGACAACAAGTAGGATGAATCCACTGATGATTCCCACTAGTATTCCAACAGAAACTGCCACAAGGAGACCTGGATTTTTAGAAAAAAATTATTCTGGATTAATTAATCATAAAAAGACACTTTTGTTGAACATATTCGATAGTGAAAATCTTAATCTAATGAGGTATGAACTATATCAAGTACTTAACTAATTTTAATAAAAAATAATTCTATAATACTTATATTCAGCTTGATTTTATCTTGATTCAACCTATCTATATCTATCTACTCTTCGAACAAATTCTTTTAAATCATGCATAAGAAAGCAGAAGTTTTATTGTCTAATTCGAAACACAAACAACTACAACATGGGTACCGGGAAAATATGAAAAATCTCGTGTATTGTTAAAACGACATTTAAGGATATTTTCAGAATTAAAAAAATTCATTTTTATATTAAGTTGGTTATTTCTTGAACCCAAATTGTAATTGAAAATTGGGCTACATTAAATAATAATGTTTGCATCTCAAACAATGGAGTTAGGAACGATAGGATAGATAGGTAGTATCTATATACTAGGGTTAGGGTTAGGGTTAGTATATCTATATATTGCGATGGGCAGTAAAATATAGCTATAATGCATTATGTAGCTATCATGGTAATAATGAAAATTGGATCAAACAAAAATATCGAAAAATGAGAATTATTCAATATAAATCTAATTCATTCCATTGTACATCCCATCCAGATCATGCTAATCAATAAAATGGTTTTTATTTATGTACAAGTTAATTTTCGTGTATCATATCATGGAATTTGCAAGACAGGTGAATATGTATTATGGAATCGGCAATTCCATTGAACAAAGGTTGCAAAACTCAAAAATAATCTCACCTAGCGACATCTTTTTCCTTTGCAAAAATATCTCTTCGCTCTGTGATCGTTGATCTGAAAAAAAAAATCAAAATAAGAGAAAGCAAATACAGAAAATATCTCTCAATGATTTGCTTTTCTGCGGTTTAGTCTGTGGAAAGGAAAACATCAAAAAATTATTATAGAGGAAGGTTTGAAGTAAGTTTTAGGGAAAGTCATACACAGTTCAAATCCAGGATTTGTTTTGTTAATTATTATTGTTAGTGATTTATTGGACTGGAAATGCCAAAACCTCATACAATAAAAATAAAATATTGAAATTTTTATCCTGAAATAATAAATATTAGTTATGCCAAATCAACAAAAATTGTAATTCCTTTAATAATATATTTATTAATTATATAATATTTATTGCTTAAGTAATAAAAAAATATCCAAAGGAATGACTTTGAAGAATTTGATATTTTGTGAAGAAAAGACTTTGAAAGAAGAAATATGTGAATCATTGAGGAACGCAATCAGCGACGCGATCCATCATCAGCATCGTCTTTGTTAACAGCTTCATGATCGACCTAGCGCCAAAGACATATGCATTCTTTCCATTGGAGCAGGTGTCTGCATGGATGTGAAGGTGACCGGATTGGTTAGTAGGTTAATAAATGACCTGTAAAATGGACAGATCATGGATTGGTGGATAAACCAATGCATAAAATTTAATTTCAAAAATATTTCATTGTTGCTTTAAAAAAAATAAGTCTCACACTGGCCGATTTCCGAACAATTACTGTAACTTCCAACCCAGCTTCCATTCTTACAAACAAGGTGCCATCTTTCTCCACTCGAGTTACAGTAGACTCCCAAAACGCCCTCTTTTCTCGTTAGAACAACATTTCCAACCAGCTCGGGCTCAGCACAACCAATCACTGGATTGGGATAATAAATGTGAATTATTCTGAAAGTGGAACAAAACAATATTTTGTATGGCCAAGAATATTTCCTTAAATTGATCATGTTTCTATTGCCTTACGATATATAAGATGGAAGATTTCCCTTTTGATTCATTTTACACATATTATTTTTATTTACTAGGCGAGAGTATTTGTGAGTAATTTTAATGATATTGTGTGACACGTTAAACAAAAATGTCAGTCTCAACACGAGAAAAAATAAAACCGCATATAAACAAATAAAATATTTTAAAATCACAAATTAAAAAAAGGATTGGTGAAAACGAGTGGCCTCAAAAATTTAAACCAAATTATAAGTGTATTGCATTCAGGTTCAAATACTTATGACTTAAAAGTGAAAAAGCTTTAAACCCTCGAAATGGAAAAGAAGACTACGTCTCCTGGTTGAATCTTCAACTTCGGAGGAGTTCAGATGAATGGAGACAAAGTTTTTCTTGGAAATGAAAACGAGAATTTTTCTAAATCCATTCATTCCCCCCGTCTCACTAGTTTCCCCTGCTTCACTCAAATGACACGAGGTCAACGGGTAACTTCCAGACGACTCCTGAGTTATCGGATCGAGTTCTCGGAACATTGCCAGGATCCTACAATACTGCTCATTGGATGGAATGGAGAAGTGGAAAGACGAAAAAGACAGTGATGATGATGATGATGATAAAGAAGCTTTTCCAGAAGAAGGCAAGAAGCTGGCATTCTGTACATTATTCGGTTTGTAGGGGATAGCCCCGTTTCGAAGATTTGAGAAATCAAAGAGATGAACTTTGATCCTCTGACCTTTGGAAACACGGATGCGCCAAGGACATTCCTCGGTCCCATGGCCAGTTGACGCTGCCAGTGAGCCGCTCAGGTAACCCGTCTGGATGGTAATAACTTCGATGGAGTCAGGAGAATAACATTTCAATGAGCTGGATATTTCTTGGTACAATCCATTGGATTGGTATGATGGTTGCGGAAACTGTGATGATGACGATCGGTGTCGCACAAGATCCTTGTAGACGGGTCGAACTACTGAATGAAATTTTCAGTTTAAAGCATCATTATTTTTATTTGAAAATAACCATTACTTAATTACTAATAAATATTATATAAGTCGCCAGAATCGCCAGGAGCCCGGCAAACTTTTTAGGCCCGCCAGGGATTTAAAACCTTTTTTTGCTTTTAAATAATAAAATTGACGTGACTTAAGGGCGCGCCTAGGGTCCCGAAATTTCTGTCGCGGCTCTGAAAGCAACCGAACATATAGAAATAATAAAAATAATAGCAAAAGCAATATCTCGTAGATTAATTAATATGCTAACATTTTGTTTAACATTTTCCTTGATCTTAGGAGGCTCATTGCATGAGAAGTGACAAGAACTCAAAGAGGTCGGCATATTGACACCTCAGGTTTCCTGGATGACTTGCAATTTGCTTGCTGATTAGAACGACCGACCGATGATGGATAACAAGAGCAGCGTGCATTATTTATGTCCACCACTGATCGATTGCAGGAAGCCGGTGTTGAATAAATAAACGCCAATTCTTTCCACTGTTCCCAGATCAATTCCCTAACCGTTCAATTCTACTTCTTGGAAACTGTTTCTCAGTTTCTATCTATTGCAGTTCACTTGCTAACAAAACTGAAAAATATAACTGTACCAACTCTGCACCATTTAACTCTGTTTTTAGCCATCACCGGATTTTTCATTTTAGTTTCGACTTGTTCGGTTGTTGAGAATAATTTCTCAGCAAAATTGCTGATTTTATCAACGGACCACTTTGCATATTCAATTCTGGGCGTCTAAGAGACGACCTCGCGACATGTCAGAGATGAAACGACCGTTGGATGTCCGTGAATTTTATCATGTTTTTAATTCATAGATGATTTGTTGCTGTGATAATAATTTTGCAATGTTAACATTCGTGCTATTTATTGCATTTCCTATGTAAAATATTCAAAGAAAGATAGAAATTATTGTCAGTTTTAATCTAATTGTTAACTTAATTGGAGACAATTTAAGTGGATGTTAATATTTACTAAAAATATTCAATGCTACATATTTATAAACCATTATGCTTAAAATCATTTGATTATAAATTATAATTGATGTCTTACGACAGGTACTCCAGGACACAATCATATAATAATAACGATCACATTTACATTGTAAAATAATGGCGACATAATTTAATTATCCATATGAAACTAAAATTGAGAAAATTTTACTAACCAGGCACACATTGATAGCTGGCTTCAAGATAGGGGACAAGATCAATCCTACATGGTCGAACCTTGAAAGTATCGGAAACCCTGAAGAAACATTTTGAGCGTCCAGAACATCTGCAGCAAAATGAACCATTAAGTTAATTCGTTACCAATTACAATAAGATTCATAAAATACATCCATGAATTATTTAAGCATATTTAAGCATTACATAATTGTGAGCTCATTCAAAAAAATGTAATATTATAATATACGCATTGTCTATTAAAAAAAATAAATAAATAAAACTACCCTATAAAAACAACATTAAACATTGACTTGGTGCTGATTTAAAGTAGAATCGGGTAAATGTTTGTCAGAATGTGCTCAAAGTGGCATAGGACAACAGGCATTTGCAGCTTTTAAGAAATTTATTTATTTAGTTATTTATTTTATCGATGAATGTTAATAATGTTACAAACCGCTCAAAACTGTCATTTTTAACTGAATTTACGCATTATGAATTTACGAGCAACAATAAATATGATGACCTGACCTTGACCCCACTTCTTCCAACACGTTGCTCGAACATCCGACCTCGTAATCGTATGGAACGCACCTGCCGACTTGCATGCGCCCGTAGAAGGCTGAAGTTACAATGATGACATCGTTTTTGCACGTGATGTTAAAGTCATCCATGTGACAATATTCTCTCGTTACTGTGTAATAAACGGAACAGGAATCATTTTAATCGTACATTTCCATTAGATATTAGTATTATTTGCTGAGATCATAATAAAAGCATTTAATATAGATTTTGAAAGGATAGTAGGTTTAAATCATTTTGGTGATGGAATAATTAATTTAAATAAAGGCGATACAAAGTCGATAATCTTTTTAATAAAAAAAAAATAACAAATACGATCATTATTTTGAGAATTATTTTAACGATGCTTTCGACGAGCCAATGGACATCACTCGCTTGAAAAATTAGTCATTCGTGAATTTAATGCAAACATGCATCAATGCGTTCGACAGGCATCAATTCAGGCAAAATAATCAACCATCCACCCGTTTTTCCAGTCTCATCACGTCCAACTCTGTGGATGTTCAACTCCGTGTGGAGGGTTGCGGAGAATTGGAATTAAACGATTCCATGGACCCACACTTCAGTCGAAACCACGGATTTATCGAACAACTTTACCCCGATTGCATTTTCTCCGATTGACATTTTTATGAAAACGAATTTCTCCTTTCTTTTATTCTTTTATATTCTCTTTCTATTTGTTTTTATTTTAGTCATCCTCCACATTTTCTTTACCGAGGATGTCATAAAATTATGCAAACTACTTAGTATCTCACGACTTAATAATACCCGATATGTTAATATTAAACATTTGTTATTAAAGTGGACTTTCAGTCAATCAGCGACCAAAAGAAACAAATAATGACATCCCAGAGGTAGCACTCGACATTCTTCATCTCACAAAATGAGTTCAGTCCCGCGAGTGCAATAGACTCCAGCTTCCGTTGTTTCCTCCGCAAACAATCCGCTACTCCCATTTCGAGCACTCTTGGGATCGGTCGAAGCCCTTAAGGCCATTCGTAGATTCCCGGTCGTCGCCCGATCGGCTCTTTGTTCGATGATTTCTCAATAAACCAGACCTGCTGGGCACATGCCACCAAAAACGTTTTCATTCGAGAACTATCACTATCAATTATTACTACATGTATTACTACTTACTGATTATGCTATTATAACGATAGTTTGAATTGTTGAACGTGCATGTCACTAATGTATTCTTTGTTGTTGCAAAATAAAAAGAATAATCATTAAAACAATGGCAAACCACGGTTCATTCAGTAAATTCTTTTGCTTACATGATTCTATCAACAGAAAGGACAAACAGGATATTTTTTTAAATTATGCTAAATTATGCTCAGGGTTTACCAAAATGAATTTGATGAATAACTAAATGAAAAGAAGCCAAAATTTAGTTGTTATCCATATCAAATATCTGCGATTTTTTTTCAGTAAATTTCCTAATGACAATCGAATGATAATAATAATGATAATAATAATAATAATATCGAATAAGGAACGGTAGTCATAATATTCTATAGAAAGTACAAAGTAAGTTTGGTTTGACATTCATAATGCTTTAAATTTATATGAATTATAAAAGAAATTCTGGTTTTTACATACGCTCAAAGACTTTAACGTTTTTCAAGATTTTGACCAAGTTGTAGCTTATCAAATTAGTTAATCTTGCAATATGTTATGTTAAGATCCTTCTAAGAGCTGGTGTAAGTGAACCACTGACATGTTTTGGAAACTTCCATTAAAAATGATATTATTGTTCTTGTTATTTAAGTAAGATATAAATAATGCTTTTAATATTAGCATTGACGATTTTTGTTCGAACTCTAGATATTGGGGTGATGGTCGTTACCATAGGCCTAAGAGCAATTAAGTAAGGGAGAAATAATATAATTATTAAAATGTGTGTTCGAGATTGAAATACAAAGCGAAAGTCGGGTGAAAAGAGGAATTCCAATTATCCATGGCACAAAACCGTTAGAGCCGTCAGATGGGAGGTGACGGAGAGTGGAAAAATTGGAAAAATCCTGAGAGAAGAATAAAGACGACGATGAGTTTAATGAATGTGAGGCACGCAACGAGATGCTGAATTATGAATGGAGATTGGAGTTAATCAGTTAATTCCTGCCGAAAAGTAATCTATTAAACACTCAGAGCTTTTTATGCTCTGATGAGATAATTATTAACTTGTATTTATATTGCACATATTTACATCGCATTTAATTTAGAAACAAAAACATAAATAAAATGTATCATTGAGAAGAGAATAAAGGGGAAATCAACTGAAAATAATAGTTACGAATGAATGTAACGTAAGAGATAGTACGAGACAACATAATTAGATGATGAATTAACAATAAGTAATTGGTTTTCAATGTTAATCGCCTTACATTGTAATTATTTATTTATTAAATTAAATCATTTTCACCCTCTTGACAGTATTGTTAAAGCATTAAATCCAATCCCCCTTATCTCTATCATCTCATTCGCCACCGTCACATACCCGATCGCATCCGCTTCTTCTTCTACAATTCATCTTCACCAACCGGTTCATAAATCGTCCATAGTCAACCGAGGCTTCTCTTATGCCTCACCCGCAGTCTGGAACAGTCTGCCCCCATCATCCGGTCACAGCCCACGCTCGAGCTCTTCAAGCGCCAGCTGAAGACCTATCTCTTCAAGTCATCCCTTGAAGAACCAAGGCGCCTCTCACGCTACGCTTAATGCGCCATATAAATAAACTATTATTATTATTAAATGTTAGCTTTTACTTTAAATATCTGTACGAAGCGACCATTTACGTTATCTTCAATAATCTATTTGCTTCTTACTAGTTTACTTTGTTATATTTAGGTTTACATAAAAGATAGAAATTGTTCAAGTTAATAATTAAATAATAGACGATATTATGCTCTTCGAACATTAACCAACATAATGAATGTCCCCTCGCTCTTAAAAAGAATGAAATCAAGTTATAAAATCAAAGCAACTTGGCACACAGTTTGGTTCTGAAGATTATTCGATGATAAAAAATCTTGTTCTCATTTGCTTTTAAAATTTGTATGACCCTAGAGTTCATATCGCCTTCATCGCATTTAAAAAAATTATAAAAATAATATAAATAAAAACAAATGTAAAAATATAACATTTCAGTTAAGTACACTGACAATTTAAGTTACATTATTTAAACAAATAAAACGATAAGACAAATAACAAATACTAAAGATAATAATAATATATTATTTCATTATCAGCATTAATAAGGCTTAATTTTATTTATCCATTACTTAATGGATTTATTTCGTTTCAGAGCAGTGAATGCTTGAAGTTGAATTTAAGGTAATCCAAATATTTATTTAATGACCTTGCAATTATCAGCAAGTTATATTGTCATTACCAAATCATCAGTTTATAATTAATTTATTTCTAAGTCGGCAGCCGTGATTAAAATAATGTCTGGAAGTTATTTATTTAATAGTAATAATAATAATAATAACAATAATAATAATAATAATAATAATAATAATAATAATAATAATATAATAATAATAATAATAATAATAATATAATAATAATAATAATAATAATACTAATAATAATACTAATAATAATACTAATAATAATAATAATAATAATAATATAATAATAATAATAATAATATAATAATAATAATAATAATAATAATAATCATAATAATAATAATAATAATAATAATAATAATAATAATAATAATAATAATAATAATAATAATAATGATTAAATTAATCTGTTTTAAATTTAACGTAAAAACAAAAGATATATTTCTAAGTTATTAGACATATAAGTATTGTGTAAGGTACTTCGTAATTTATTCCAGGATCCTAGAGAGGATGATGGTTATTAAGGCGATCATGATGTCTACGACGAGTTAGTATCAGTTAGCGTTGATGACGATGAAATTGACTGGTTGTTATCAACACTCGTCATATTTCAGGAAAGTATCTCGTTGACTTTCAATGTTTTCATTATTAATTCAAAGTGTCCACCTTCAGTCATTCTTATGTTCATCCAAGCATACCAAATCATGGAATCTCTTTATCCTCTTCAAAATTCAGGTCAAAGCTTGATCATAATTTGACTTCAGCAACCTATTCAAGAAAATCTTTCTTTCATCAGTTTCCGGGCAAGATAACGTCATAAACATGAGAGACGTGATTCCCTCGATCCTTGAACCCACGAGAGGACACAACACTCATTAGCCTAAATCATCTTAGTTACGCAAAAGAATTTGTTTATCAAATAAATAAATAAATAAATGACAAATAAAGATCACAAGATCACTCCCTGAATCTTTCAACTTCAGGGCTTTAAGTCCGAGTTGATTTTGCTGAAATTTTGTTTTCATCATCAAATAGATGACCTACATGTAAGTGCCATTCCAATCTATCAATCTCCGTCGGATTGCTCACCAGGTAATTAATTGATTGTAATTTATTCATTATAATTATTAACGTTTAGTTTGTTTATGAATTTTTATGATTTGAGAATTAATCGAAATTGAGCGCAATTAGGAGAATCTCATAAATTTTGAAACGAAATATAATAATATTAATAATAATAATAATAAAAATAATAATAATAATAATAATAATTATATATTATATATTATATATTAATAATAATAATAATAATAATAAAAAATGTAGTAATATGAAATAAATGTTATGAATTCTTAAAGAATTCGCAGTTTCCCAAAAATTAAGTTTTACAATTCTCATTAATGTTACAGTCATCGTCGAAACGTAGATAGCGAAAAGTGAAATAATGGGTCACTCGGTACATCCCACAGGAATCGCGTGTGACAGAAACAGCACAACAGGTGCCCGCGTATCGTATCAATTATTGTCATCATCGTGTGCAATGATTTCATTCTATTCATTATTAGCAAGCATTGAAGTAGCTTCAGTAGATCATCAGAACAAATTATGCTAATATCGAGTTTTATGTTTGAGCCTGTGGGAGTTTTCGAAGATGTTCATTAATTAGCATCGTGCTTCTGAGACATGTTTTAGGAGGCGTTACATCCACTTGTTGTTTGCTAATTGGATTGCATCGAACATCTCTTTAGAGGTGTCAGGTACTGATTACATTGCATTATATTATTAAGCTGTGCATTTATGCTAAGTTGTGTTTAAGCAATTTTATTTTCAATTTAGGTATAAATTCATTTCTATTAATCTTTTTTTTTTTTACAAATGAAAATATTACCCCAAATCATAAGAACACGGCTTAACTGTAAGGAGAAAAAATATTTTAGTCTAATTAAACTTATTCGTAATTAAGAGATTAAAAAACGTTTTCAAGCATTTAGAACAAACTTACTTTCGGTTCCGGTTCCGGCAAAAAAGAGCCAGAATAGCAGTGTCTGCAACATAGTGGGATATACTAATCCACAAGCATGCGATTTGATTCATCTAGCGACCCGAACACGATTCTCCTTTGAACGGGACCAACGATGTTTCCTTAAAAACGAGGAGTGCCGTGTTGCGCGTTATAGGCCGTTGAGAACGATATACGACCGTGTTCTGTCGTTCGTTTTCATCCTTATTTCGTTTCGACGAGAATCCACTTTTAAACGTCGCCATCCCGTGATTGCCCAGAAGTTGTTATAACATTGAGAGTATTTTCGTAGGTTAGTTATTGTTATATGGAAAATTAAAAGCTTATCAAAATGGTTTCAAATATGGTCGAAATAACACATTTAACCATACAAGCGTAGGCATTTAATGGCAGAAATTTATGTTGCTAACCGGTTTAGGTTACAATTGACCTAATACATCTTAGTAATGATCTAGAAACTTAAAATAAATTAATAAAAAAAAGATGCAATGCAAATGTTAAAAACAGACTGACAAGAGACAAAACTTCAAATATTCAGGCTCGACATAATAATCGAAGACTTACCAATTAAATTACAGATCCATGACTTATTGTTTATCTTAATCAGTCGTAACTCAAACAACATATTAATTATCATTCATCTTATAGAAAATTCGTTCTTTCCAAGTAAGAAAGAAACTATTACGAAATCACGAGTTACAAAATAACACATTGTTCATGTTCACATTTTTACATCACAAAAGGTGTTCTTTTATTTTTGTTCGGACAATTTAAAAGGCGTAAAATTGATTTAGGCAAGTTATAATAGTTATAATAGTTGCATAATGTTACTTCCCCCTTCTTTCTTTGTTCCAATTCACAAACTCGCTTCTAAAAAAGCTTCTACCTTGGAAATGTTAAACATGTTGCCATGGAGAGGCCACAACATCCTCCACACCCTGGAGGGCAACTCATCCTGCCACAGGAGTTGTAAAGCCTTGAAAATATCCCGGTCTCTTGTTCTATTGGCTTCTGCGGTCTGCTAGGAGGCGACTGCTGGTAATATGGAGTTATGAGACTTAAGCTGTTGTGCTTCTGAGAATAGCGATGATAATGACAGCAAGGGTTTTGAAAAGCTTTCTCAAAGGTAGTAACGTGTTAACTTCCAAAGATTATATTTTTTGCAGAATTTTGTTGTGTCATCACCAAATATGATCATGATTTTCACGCTTCAATGTTCACATCTTCGCATTCACTTGTTGAATCCA
The DNA here is from genome assembly GCA_021613335.1 of Whitmania pigra. Taxonomy (NCBI): domain Eukaryota; kingdom Metazoa; phylum Annelida; class Clitellata; order Hirudinida; family Haemopidae; genus Whitmania; species Whitmania pigra. The sequence continues at coordinate 46,223 of JAJTWR010000374.1, read as the reverse complement.
TCCATTTACCCATCCACCTCAACTGGCCTATATTAATGATTACAAAACTTTTTTAAATCATATTACTCTCAAAAAGTTTCTCATAATTTTCATCCGTCTTCGTTCTAGAGGAAGCCCAAGCGGAGAGTTTACCCGATCCCCACAAACACCGCGGATTATCCCAAGCCCCGTTTCAATCGCAATGGAACATCAATCTTTGTTTGGGTTTCCGATAGCAAAAACCCTCGCGATGTCTCAAAAATTTTTCACAATTTCAGCGTGGACGCTTTGAATCTTGTCCATGTGTCCGTAAATCTCAATGAAGCTTTGATTTTTTTCTCGTTGTTGTATTTTTATAGTTTATGATTTGAATATCTTTGAAATTATTTTTGCTTTATGTTTTTGCAATATACATACTTTTGAAATTTTAGAATATTAAATAAAAAAGATGAAATTCTTTGAAAAAAACTAAAAATGAAAATTAATAAAAAATTAATTTAGATATTACATTGAAAACAAATAAATGCTATATAATGTTTATCAATTTGTTCAAAGAATAGGGTTAAAATACTGTTTACAATTTAATTTTAAAGTAGCAGATGTTTAATTTAGATTGGATACCATTTTTAAAGGTTTCCGTAATTTAGATAATATTATTGATATCGATATTTGTTCTGCATTGAATATACAATATTTCGTTATCTCACTTAATACAAAATGTGTGTGAATGTAGAATGCAGAATCTGAAATGAGATGAAAACAGCAGCTTCCGTGTTTCACATCTTTATGAAGCTAATTCATCATGCTCAGAAGCAAAGACAAAACATTTATTATTTACAACAAGTTTCAAAATATCATTTTAAATGTAACATAAAAAATAAAAAAATGCTTTGGCTATCAATTTTGAATAATTTGGGATATCTTTATTAGATCATTATCAGAGGTTATTCGCTACAATATTCGAATAATTATCAATATTAAGAATATATAAAAAACGTAATAAAAAGTAGAAGTTCTTAGTGGAATATCGGACATTGCTTCAAAAACACGCTAAACAAATATCTGGCAAGAGAAATCCAACGGTATACTTTTATAAAACAAGAAATATATATAAACCTTTGCATTCAGCTCGAAACCTAACCGCATAGAATATTGGATGTTTCAGGACATCCGAATGTGTATGACAATCACAATTCTTCTATCTCATTATTATTGGTTGATACATCCAATTGGTATCGTGATAAGTCACATTAATGGTGACTTGCTATCCCCAGTGGCTTACTTTTCAACTCTGCAGCAAAGAAACAGCCAAATTACGTTTTTGTAATTAAATTATGTAATTGTGACATGACATAACGTCCGTTACATAGGTTAATTAAGCAACAGGATTAAGGCGATGACGGGATTCGAATCCATGCAGACATCATGGCGAAAGTTTTAGTCGTCAAACCACGCAAAATCATGGCTTTTTATTAAATAGGTTCTATTTAGCTTACCACATAATATTAAATATGTATCGTTATGCAGTTCTACTAGAATAATAAGGGTATAATATATTATATTATATTATATTATATTAATATTATATTATATTATATATATTATATTATATTATATTATATTATATTATATTATATTATATTATATTATATTATATTATATTATATTATATTATATTATATTATATTATATTATATTATATTATATTATATTATTATATTATATTATATTATATTATATTATATTATATTATAATTATATTATATTATATTATATTATATTATATTATATTATATTATATTATATTATATTATATATTATATTATATTAGAATATAAATCTGAAAGTCTCAGGCATGACGACCTTGGGACTTAAGGTGGGAGGAGTCCAATGAATGAGTAGTTTACGGTCAACTGCATAAGAATAAATAATGTCTTCAAATACATATAATAACAAAACAATAGGTCTGCACATTCTTATTATTGTAATTATTGCTATTTAACTATATTATTAATAAACGCTTATTGGTGCAATTTGGTGCAATTATTAAGTTAAACAGAAAAAAGAAAAAAACTTTTTTCTGAACTTCAACAAGGAATGACCGTGTTTTTAATCTATTAATTCTCTCTGGGGCTGTATCTGGAATTGTTTCTGCACTTGCACCGCTTTCAAGCAGAAACACTAGCTGAAGATTTTGGTCTGTCGTCAATTGACTATATATCTTTGAAGAATTTCACATGTTTCATTTTAATTCGGATCAATCCGTGCAATTACATTGGCGTCTATTTCAATTTTCATTTTTATTAGATGACATCCAATAAATTAGGATAAAGTGCTTCTCTCAGGGCCTTCAGGCGCTTGCACGATCCATTAGAAACACCCAAATGAAGGGAAGGTTTGATTGACTTGATTGATTTATTGATTAGTGTCTATTTCATAACCAGATGTGATAATTGAGTCGGAAATAAAAACATCTTGAGGAGAATCAGGAGTCCCTCACTTATTTCTTAGGAAATGTCTCGAGCCATTTCCGAAATTTCTTTCCTAACTTTGCAAGTTGTCTTGAGAAGGCTACTAAAAGTCAGTACGTAAGCTTGACTGCAGATAAAGTTTCCCCTTTTCCCAGGTGTGCAATATATTTGAAATGCCAGTGTGGCTTTAACTGTCAAGGTCGCTTTAGATCACCATGCCAGGTTGGTTTAGATGAGACATCTCGAGCTTCAAAGTTTTCTTTTAAGCTGTTTCAATAACTACTCAATGAGTTTAAGTCTTGATTTTTTTCTCGAATTTCAGCGGTGACTTGAAATTGCAGATTCTGTCATCTATTATTGGCTGTCGTTGTTGGTGATCTGAGAACATGCCTCGAGGGAAGTCACAACCTCATAATGTGAATAAAACGAGACATTTTCATCAAATACTCTTTAACAGATTTTCATGTCCTCTTTCCAATAAAAATTTCTTTGCGAATGCTGGATGGTGAGGCCTCCAGAAAGACATATTTTTTTTCACATTACATTATCTTGCAATGGTGCACGATATTCCTCAATTTCTAGGGCACTTGTTTCTGAAGAATTCTCATGAATGAAAGTTGCATGCTCCGTATTAAAGCATTACTTGGTGCTACTAAAAGTGATTAAGTTGTTTTCTTGACCAAAGAGAAATTTCTCAATTTAAATGTTGTTTTGATATCGGATCAAGTTTTTTTTATGGTAAAACGGCTTCTCCATATTTAAGGATTTAAATTTATTAGGACCATCAACATAAAGTTACGCTTACTGTAGAAAATCTAGAAGACTTGTTTCATTGTAGGGAATCTCTCTGTACATAGAAATGCCTAAATTGTAGTAATAATTAAAATTTTTAAATAAATACATCATAAAGAAATAAAACTTATTGTAAAAAATATTGAAATTTTCACTCACGCATTATTATGAACTTTATTTTTTAAATATTCGTAATATTAATCTTTTTCTCACGATGCAAATATCTAAGGTTTTTAAAAGAGATCACTGCATTAAATTAATTCGTTTATTGTTACATTCTTTTCATTCAGTTCTGGCTTGGCAATCCTCTCGATACGTTGAGAAATGAGATTCATCAGAGGCAATGCACAAGAATGCAATAACCTCGCGCGCTGAACGGTTTTTGCCGACAGTTATTTGCAACCTTGATCATGATTTCGATCGTTTATGACATCAGACCAATATGCATAAAAATGGTTGATGACATCATCGTGTAACATGTTCAAAACTCCCTCACTCCATATTCGTGTTACCTCCTCGGGCGCATTCAAAATACACGCAATGCGGTCCTCTTTGTGCAAAAAGAATTGATCTGAATTTCTTGCTTTGGGTCATGTTTTTAAAGATTAGATTAGTAGTCCAGCTTCCATTTTAAAATTGTTATGTTACATTATTTTTGAATAAATACTTATTAATCCATCGCAGAAATAGAAGTCAGTAACACTACAACAAATGAAAATTCTGTAAAGTTCGGATCAAAACAAATAAAATTATCGTAAATTGAAAAGCAAAATTTCTTTACCAAACATAGTCTGCATGGTTAAATTGGACTTCTTTGAGCAAAGTTTTGCTGGAGTTACCATTGTTAATTCTAAATAGTATTATTTGAAATAATGGAATTGATTTTAACTCTAACCAGAGACTAAATTATTTTGTGCAAAATAAATATATAATATTTAAAAGTATAACAATAACAATTACGTACGAAATTTAAAAATTGTGATTCTATGTAAAATTATTAATATTTGCATATTAATTTATTTTATAAAAGGATTTAATTTTTAATCCGAATATGAAGAGATCGCGTGACATTTTAGAATAAAATGGAAATACTACTCAACCAAATCCAGATCCATGTAGGATTCGATGGTTTCCAGCGGCGCCGAATATTCCAATTAATTGCTTCCACAAGTCTCGGGTGTCTGCCGAAAGATCCAAGCCAAGTCCTTCCTTTCTCATTCATTCATTCATTCATTCACTCGATCCCAAACCCTTTCAGGATACTAACACTATTTCGCAGGGTCACAAAGCCTTGTTTCCTACTAAGTCGCAAACACTGGTGTGAAAGATTGTACTTACTGCAGGTACCGAAAAGGGGAAGAAACAATATTTTTTTCCACGAACCAAAACTTTTACTAGATTAAACCTCTACCAACCCTAATCATATCCAAAATCGATAACTTGACTCGTTCTGTTTGCAAAACCTTGGAGATAAATGAGCCTTTTTGGTTCTATATTATCTTTTTTATTCGCTTTTAGATTAACATTGTTGGAACCTTAAACAACTTCTGAGGTTCGATGATCTCTACAAACAAATCTGACATTAAGTTGAACAGTACTCTAATTGAGTACTAATTGATAATAAAATTATGTTGATCAAGGCGATTCTTCCTGTACAATCAAAACTTATGCAAGTGGAAGATTATTAGAAGAAAGCTTATTAAATCTACTGAGAGCCGATAGAAAACAATGTGGTTTAAGAATGTCTTAAGTTCATGGATTTGAGAAATGAAACTTAATATGTCCAATAATTTAACAATTGTAATTCATTCAAAAAATTCACTCGAGAAGGCGTTTGCATCCAAAAAGAGCTTGAAAATGTTAAATCTTGTCCTTGGCCAAGGTACCTCAGAAAATAATACTCATCTGCTTTGGAACTACTATTTCTAGCGGCATATTTTGGAAATCATTAAGCTAATAGAAGATTCTGAAGAATTACAATGGTTGGTTTCCGGAACGATCTATACTCCAATTCTCGCACAATAATTTGCTTAGTCTAATTTTTTGAGGTATTTTAGAAGGACTAGCGTTTGGTGTATTACGAAGCCCTCTTATTATCTGCTTTGTTTATATAAATTTTTAACTTTTTTGAGCAAATTTATTAATCACCAATATGAAACAAAGCAAACAAACAAACAAACAAAAACCAACAGGCAGATTAATAATGAACTCATGGATCAGCTTTAGGGAAGTGCAAGTTTCCGCTGGCAAGCTGACCCAGAAATATCAATTAATTGATTTCTTAACTTAGAATGGTTAATGTCAATTTTTTTAATTTAAATTCTGATATTTAAAGTGTTTCTAAACTGGTCTAATCTAAAAATTCCACTTAATGCGAAATTTGAGCCTCCAAGAAATTGAATAATTTTTTTTTCAATAAAACATATATAAATATATATATATATATATATATATATATTTAAAATCTTTATCTAGCCAATTTAACTTTTTTTTTGTTTCAAGGCTTATTAACACAAGCTTTGTCTGCTAATATAATATAATATTAATGTTGCGTTTGGTGATGCGTTCTCGTCCGATTATAGATTTGAGAGGTTTTTGATTATCTGTGGAAATCTATTTAATTTTAAGGCGATTTATAATGCGAAAACGAAAGGTGAGTAATTACTAATACTTTTAGTTTCTGATAAAAGATTGTAACAAAAAATGTCGCGATGGATGTAATATTTTGAATCGTTAAGTTGTTCCACGTTTATGCGATGTTATTTAGGGCCGAAGCTCTGGTGAGTGATTTTAATTACGTAATGTTGTGCATTTTACAGATTTTTGTTCCGCCTTTGAAGAATTCAAAAAAATGTTGCACTCTTGATGTTAGTTCCATTGCGCTTGTGAATTTAGAGAAATGTCGGTTAAGAGACCAATTAGAATGCAACTCCGTGGATGATATGGGAAATGCTAGCATCTCTAACATAAATGAATCAACATGCAAAGTTGCTAACGTCAATTTCACTTCGAATTCGACAGAGCACAATGGTCAGAATGTTGAACACGTGCAAATATTAAGTATAAATTACGATCTGGATGTTAACAGCCTAAAACCGAAACCAATATTTGGAAAAAAGTATGAAAATGATTGCATGTACGATTGTAGTAAAACAAAGGCTGATGTTGAATGTACAGACAACACATGTAATGGAGAGACTTTTGACCAGCAAAATGTTAACCTTTCTCATGAGTTTAATATTGCAGAACCAATAGTTTATGGAAACTTCGAAATTCAGTTTTCTCCTCTCTCTGCATTTGATGATGATGAAACAGCAACTGAATTTGCCAAAGATATTAATACAGGAAATTGTGAAGATTTCACTAAAGCAGTTGGTAGCATGTCAAATAAGGAAATCAAGCAATGTGATTCAGAAGCCAAATTTATTTCTTCACCCTTTAAGCAAGATTCTGCTATAAAGAACTTTAATACAAATTATTCGGATGTTTTATGCAATCTAAAAGTTACTGATTCTATAGCAGAAGTTGAAAATTCAGAATTCAAAATGATCTATGAGCAGTGTCCTAATGATTATGCAAATAAAGACTTTCCAAAATTCTCTGTGCAGGTAGAAAACAAGAAGGACTTAGAAGAATTTAATCCTAGCACAGATGAACCACAGGCCAAAAGTTCTTTTATTGGTAGTTTGAATAATTGCAACGATGAGTCTTTGACCCTTTTTTGCAGTAATGTAGAGAATAGATTTAGGAAGAAAGTGTGTTTTGATGGAAAAGGTATTGCATGGACCAAGAAAGAATTTCATTCTACAAACATCATTGACCCTAACTTACATACTGGAAAGATCCACAAAAGTCATGTTTTGGCTAAAGATACATACCACAACTTACCTTGTTTTAAGACTAAAAATAGACAAGAGTTTCATTTTGATGAATATGGTGTTTACGAGAACAATCAATTTTTTGAAATTATTACTGAAAATAGCAACATCAGTAATAACAATAAGAACGAAAGAAATGATAAAGGTAGCTATGAACAGATATTGATGAGAGATAATAACCTGTTTGAGGGCTGTGGAGAAACATTGGAAATTTGCAAATCGTGCGGGATTGATGCAAATCAGCGCTGCAGGGTACCTTCCTCAAGTGAATGTTTTCTGGATGACAATATATCTGAATTTGTTGATGTACATCTTGAGAACTCCAAAGAAATAATATTTTCTGAATTAGATGAAAGTATTTTTGACGAAGATACATCAGGGACACTTTACAGCACTAGACCAAATTCTTTAAGTAATTGTGATGACTCTGCAAATAACGTGCAATACACACCTAGTGATTTGAAAAAATGCAGCCTTATTCATAAAAATGGTGGTAAGGAAACATTCGGATTGCTCTCTCTTGAATATTCTGAGTTCTCTGAAGCACTTTTAACAAATTCATTCTGACATTTCATACTCACATCAAACCAAGCCATGTTAGTGCAATTGCTTATTAAATCTCAAAACTATTAATTTTAAAATAACATTGACAAAGAAGGCGTACTTGACAAGTTTTCGGAGCTTATTTATTCAGTATGGGTTAGATCTTGTAAATAATTGATATAATAATTATATGGCACTTTGAAAATTACATTGTTATTATTAAATAATTAAATTGTAAACGACCTAACTAGAATTAAACATTTAATTGAGGATAAAATCTTAATGAAGTGATTTATAAACAAGGTCACACTCGAGTCTTCCCCAACAATTTCCAACCATACCATAAATTCTACAGCCAGGAGAGTGTCAAATTGTTCCAAATGGCGAAGGTTTTTTGGATCTCCTGGCAAAGATTCTACCTCTGGGATTGATCATCTCGTACCATTTTCATGGGAAACCTAGATTATCCAATAATGTAAATCAAGTTAATGCATTAGTCGAGACATAAGAACGTGAATTGATTTTGAATTCTTAAAACTTTTTCTCATGACAGTTTGACCAATGATCACAATAAATGAATTTAATAGTTTCCCCATTATAATCTTGACTTTATTTTACTAATTTTGCCGTCTACGATAGTGGTTTCTCATTATGAGTGGTGAATGGTTTCAGACGTCAGTCTTCATTATTGTTTAGTAATTTCATGTCGTATTATTTTCGTAAAAACGACAATTTGGCGTCGTTATTCGAAATTTTAAAGCCACGATTTGTTTTCATCAAGGTCGTGCTTCTGAAAATTTTCTCCGATTCTGCTCTCTTTGCCATGTTAATTAATTTTCAGCCGCATTTTCTCAATGGTTTTTCTTTCATTCATCAGTATGTTCTACAGTTTTCACACCATGTACGTACCATAAGGTCACTAAGATCAAGTCATTTCGAAAATGTCCTCATCGGTCATGTACTACAAGGCTTCCTAAAATGCTTCGAATAACTTCGTCTCATGATGTAGAGTCATTTGGATACCCAAACATTGATTTAAATTTTTTTTAATAGGTTATACTAAATTAATTGTCATGAATACAAAAAAAAACTTTCGGATACTAGACGCTATGTTGTATGTCATCGTAGCCTTTGACGATTGCTTGATAAAACGGCACTGCATCGATGCTCTGATGGGTGTTGAATTTAAAAAGCCTCGAATCGTTACGATGCCTCGTGACACGTCGGAGTCTTTCTTCTACGTCTGTGGCTTGGAGCTCTGCTTATTCCATTCATTTCTTCCATTCTTCTTAGTGCAGTTAACTTCAAATATATACACATTTGCAGATAATTAGCGCCTCATATTTTCCAAAAAGTTGCAGAGTCAAGGTTTGTAATTCTTATTTATTTAAATTGTATTTTTGTTTATACATTTTTTTAAGGTAATAAGTGCGATTAAATATCAAATTCATATTTGATTTCAGGTGTTCTGCTATATGTTAACCTCTGTAACGAAGCTCTCATTAGCTCAATAGTCATCATTCTGTCGCCAAATTTTATCCTAAGATAAGTCGTTACGTGTCGTGTTCGCAACCCATCTTGCACAGCCAAAAAGCGCCCCTTGGATGCGGCGGTATACAAATGTTCTAATATGTAACAGGTGATTGCCTATTTTGCAATATTTATCTTTTTTTTCTAAACTATAATTCTTACAAACAATAAATCGGAGACGAAAGTATGTAGCTTATTCTATTTAAAAATTGACTTGAGTAATAATTGTATCAGCAGTGATGACATCATCGTTATCATCATCACCAAACACGATCAACATCATTAACACCCAAAATATCATTATCAAAATTAAACCTTGGTCGAGTCAACCATGGCTCAGAACATTTCAAACAAATTTCAACAAAAGTCAATCTAAGAAAAAACAATAACGTGGATTTAATTCCAGTATGGCGTAGAATGTAGACAAAAAATCTGAAAAAAATATTACAATGTGTGAACAAATTGCAAAGCGTTATAAATAAGGAGTTACTTTCAGATCACCCGATAGACAGCCCACTTACCTCTGAGTATCGAGTGAACTTGGAGTTTTTGGTTTTGTTTCATACTTCTCAACTTGATGGTCGCGGAAAAAAGTTATCAATACTTGTTCTTTGAATCAGTCATGAATGAATTAATTTATTCAGTGCATTGTAATTGTTATTGTAATTCTCATTCTCAATGTAATTCTATTAGCAGATGAATCATAAATGAAAAAATCGACGGAAGACAGAAGCGACTTCACGCACGCGGAAGAAGCGAGAGTGTTTACTGTAACTAGAAAACGCAAAGTGTCCTACCATTACCAGAGTGAGTTATGATGATTATGAGTGAGTTGTGACGGTTTAGACGCTGATGCTAACAATAACAATGTTAAAAAATTTATTAATAATAATAAATATAACGATGGCGGTGTTGGTTTTTGTAACTAACATGTAAAAATATAAAAATTATGTAGAACGTCCATTACCCGAATGTTAATCTGACAAGCCATTGAAGTCTTCGAAATTAAATGCATTAGAGTCACTAGCCCTTCATTGCCTTAATTGGTTGGTAAGATCATTTTTGTTCCATGACAGTTGCGCTAATAGACAATTTCTTACATGACAAATTCAAAAAAAAAGTAGTTTAATTATCATCTTCTGGAAAACAGTTTGCGAGTACACTAAAAGCTGCTCTAATTATGCCGTAGGCCAATGCAGCAAGGAATTTTAACTTCAGCTTACCTTCAATATCTGATTCAAACTCGATCTTAAAGCCAACACTGTTGAATTTCTGAAATTTTGAGCTATATCTTCTTTAAGTAAAGAATATTTATTTTTAAGAATATTTGTGTAATTTCTAGAATTCGGCCATTTATTGACACAAAAGTAGCTCTTCTGTTATACTTCTCTTATTTACCCTTATCTAACTTACTGCAATAATGGGCATCTACTTATAACACACATTTACATCAATTGACTGTGTTGCATAAACGGATTGTAGGAATAATTTTCTTATTATCACCAACTGCCTCTGCCTTCTCTAACAATGGTCTGTTAAATATATAAAATATTCGTAATTTATAAATTGTTCTTTTCATATTTTCTTATGATTTCAATTCTCTTCCAAAAATATTCTCTGGTTTTTTTTTCATATCAAGCAATATCCATAACAATCCCTCACACTTTCTACGTAATGCACATGAATGTAGTCCATCATTTTCCAAATCCACACATAAATTATTCTCAATTCAATGTTATAAGTTCCCAAGACTTTACTCCTCCATACCTTCATCTATTGAGGATCTAACTCGGTTAAACACATGCCCTTTCAAATTACTTTATTATTCCAAATGTCGTGCAAACAATATTTATTGAGTGGAAGTGTATCTTATGATTTTCTATATATAATAGCTACTTTTAGGGTCAGTCAAAAAAGGAACAGCTTTTTCCAAGCTTTCATTTCTTCAGGCAATAACGAGAAGCCCCATCGATTTATTTACGTCGTTGTCTTGGAAACGACAAGACGAGTTCATTATTCTTTTGTCTCTGAAAGCAGGCATGAGCCTAGCTCGAAGGCTGATTCAAACATATCCTTAATGCAACGATTACTTTGTTTAAACTCGACTTCAATAAATTCAGCAAGGTCACATCGATTGCATTTATTCGAATGTAAGCTTAATATTTATCCTGAGAGTGATGTTTAGTAAAGTATAGTAGACCAAATTTACATTCACTTGCAGCAGCTCAAACTATTACCCCAAATCTCCTCACCACAGTAAGCTGTCGAATAGCAGAACGGTAATGATTTACATTAAAACAAGCATCTTGATGGCACAAATTCAAAACATTCGATATTTCTTTTGTGTCATTGTTATTTTTGTCAAGAAACATATTCCGTTTTTATTCTCTATACCACCATTTTATAATATCCATTTATAATATATCATAATATCATAATACAAAGTATCATAAAACAGAGACTGTTTTTTTTTACAGGCGATGACTTTCGTCCAGGTCTCGGATTTTGTGGGTGGATGTTGACTGTCTTGTCATGGATCCTAATTGCTTTTACACTCCCAGTTTCACTCTGTATTTGTCTCAGAGTAAGTGAAGCTACAATAAAGATGTAGATTACACATTAAAATGATTACCTTGATATTTAAAATTTTGTTATTAAAAATTGTTATTCGAATTTAAATGTCTACCACTTAAATATTTTAAATGTAAGCAAATAAACAGCATAAAATATGAGCACGGCAATGTTCTGCAAGTAAATTAATGCGACTAATGCAAGCTTTTAAATAATTCTTATTTAATTATTGTTACGTTATAACAGTACTATTTTAGCGCAAGGTTGATTATTTTATAAAATAAATTAGATAAATAAACCATATTGCATATACATGTAGATCAAGGTGAAAATTTTAGGATTTATGCTTAACACATGAATTTAATTGCAGAGTCTATGTCTTCGTAACCACTAGAATTAATTACTGAAAAATTATTTTTATTGTCACGCAACGAAGAAATTTAATCGAATTTAACCTCGTCTGAACCTAGTGTAATAGATTTCATTGAACCTAATAAAATAGATTAAAAAATTAAAAAAGTAATTAACCACGTTAAAATTGTTCATTAATTACAACGGTTTGTTAGACCATATAAATAATATTTTCGTAATTTAGTTTTGGTTTTCAATTTAATAAAAGTAAGAAATTGATTTTATTGTGTATTTCACTGTCATGATTTAGGTTGTCCAAGAATACGAAAGAGCAGTCATTTTTAGGTTAGGTCGCCTTCTTCATGGCGGAGCCAAGGGTCCAGGTTGAAACAACGACTTGATGTTATTGACTTGGAGATTTTCCATTTTTAATGACTAAAAAATATTAGTTCTCGCTGCAAACCAATTCAACGAAAAACTAACAGATGTTATGATAATCTGAAGCTATGCATATGACTTCTTATAAATTACTTATCGTTATTACTATTGTTGTTGTTGTTGTTGTTATCGTCAATGATTATTAATTTTTGATTATATTTGACAGGAATATTCTTCGTGCTGCCATGCATCGAGAGTTACACAAAGGTCGACCTGAGAACAGTTTCATTTGACGTACCTCCTCAGGAAGTGGGTTTGCTATCGCTTACTATTTCCATTTGATGTCCACATCAAACAAACAAGACAGACTATTTGTTTTCCCGATGTTTTTTTATACGTTAAATCCAATTCTATCCTTGATCGCGCTCGGTCGAATAATATTCAATAACTGAGCTGCATTTGAAATTGTGTGGAACATAAAATTGGTAGTTCAGTAGATCATCACTTGAGCATAAGTACTGATGCATTTATCGACAAGGTCCTTACGAAGGACAGCGTGACAGTAAGCGTCGACGCAGTGGTATACTACAGGGTGAGTAATGCCACCGTCAGTGTGGCCAACGTTGAGAATGCACACCATTCCACGAGGCTCCTCGCACAGACCACACTTAGGTTTGAGAATTTTTTTTAATTACCAATATTTAAGTATTAATTAAGGAACATTATTTAGAATAATAAATGATATAGTTATAAAAATATTGATTTAAAAGATTTTATGTGAAAGGTAAGAATAAATCGCAATTTAATAATTAATCTCACATTCGATTTTCATAGTATTTTTTTATTAGGCAAGAATTGCAGAACTAAAATTATTTACTAAAGTCATTAACTTTCTAAAAAATATATATGTGTCTTTGAATATCCTTAGAAATGTTTTGGGGACGAAAAATCTTTCCGAGATTCTGTCGGAGAGGGAAGCAATTTCCAACTCTATGCAGGAGACCTTGGATGATGCCACAGAGCACTGGGGTATCATGGTCGAGAGGGTAGAAATGTGGGTTGTCGTTATTGCAAATAACGCGGAAATTATTTCAAAATCAATTTATATATATCTATATATATTCTTCGATGAACGTTTCTGCCCCGAATCCTCAAAACGCTCAGGATCTGACCTACATTCGGAGATTAATCTGACCTACATTCGGACCTCTCAGGCAGCATATTCTCGCTTTATGTCAACACAACCTTTTCATAAAATTTCTTCCTCATTCAAGGTTCTCTCTTTCCGACATTCTCGTCTGCGCTTTCAAAATCAAAAAATCCGCCTTAGCTTCGCCATTGCCTTGATGTCTTTTCCTCAATCTTCTTGTAAAACTCTCCAGTTGTGGCGGTTAATTGCGATGGCATGATATGCTGTTTCATGTCTTTATACTTCCGGTCTTTCGATATTTCAATTATGCAGATTGTCATGGGTCAAGAGTTAATTGCATTTTTTTTTTGAAGACATTGAACAAAAAATTTCTTTTTTTTATCTGCAAAAGACTTTCGATTTGTCCTCCTAGGTACTTAATAATGTCACATTACATGTATTATTTGAGGATATCCCCTCGCCGATAAGCATTTAACATAACACAACATTAATTTATACTGGTTTAAGGAGACTAAACCATTATAATGTTGATAAAACGTTTCCCTCGGAATACTCCTTTGAACTGTTTTAGTGTAATGTGTTCGTATTATTATCTGTGTTAATCGACGGATTCCAACGCAGTCCAATAAAATTTGAATTTGAAAATAAAGGCACAAGCTAACTCGTGATAATAAAATAAATGATAATAATATAATAAAAGCTAACTCATGGCAATCTTACAACTAATCACAACGACCAATCGACAACGTGTTGTTTTTGTAGACACTTTTCATCTTTATATCGAAATTAAATTGTGCCGCTTAAATATCTTTTTAATTTGTAAAATTTAAAAGAGTTTTCTTCTACACGTGCTGCACATCGTGATCTAATCATTTTAAGAGGCACGCATTTAAGAGGCTGCGTATTCCTTTAACTGATGTACACAACCTTCATCTTTTCATCTATAGCATCAACGTTATCAAGACTCATTGATAGCTCGTCATTACTATGATTTGAAGAACATTATTTTCAATGCTGAAATCTTTGATCGATAGTGAATAAATTTGCGTAATTTACATCGAAATTGTAATATTAAGTATTTAAACATATTTAAGATGGTTCTATTAAAAAAATCAATTTCAAATTTTCTATTGTTGTAGTCATGGACATTGGTAGCACATTATTATCATTTTTATTATTATAATTATCATTTTTATTTTTTTATTTTTATAATTCCTATAGCAAAGATGTTAGATTGCCAATTCAGTTGCAACGAGCGATGGCTGCAGAAGCTGAAGCTACTAGAGAAGCAAAGGCAAAGGTGAGTGAAGACTTAATTTAAATTTGAATGAATGATTTCATCTGCTAAAGCATAAAGCAAATAAGAAAATCAAATTTATTCAAAAATAATGTTTATGGATTGAAGTTATTCCATATTAGTAAATATTGTCGAAAAACCGCGGTGACCGAAATAATGTTGATAATTTCAATGACGAGTGATGACTAGAGGTGGAAAAAGTGAAAGTAGAATGACATGAGGTTGATCGCGTTCTTTTTCCAAGAATATCATTGTGAGAAAATGAAACTGACGATGCAGAGAATAATAAGTAAAAAAAGTAGACATTCTAAAATTATTTTCAATCCCTCCCGATGGTTGGTAAAGCTTTGGTGCTTGGGATTATGCACTTAAATCACTGGGATTAATCATTGACTAGGAAGAGTTTTGAAATCTTTCGTGACTTCTAAAGATCCATCGGAAATAACTCTCAAACGATATAATGAATAGTTTGAAAAGTGATGGCCTGCTTTTGCTTCAGATTGTTCATTGGAAAATAGGAAATAACTCATCGTGACTAGACTCCTAGTTAGCAATGAATCATTTGAGAGTGGATGATAGCATCGCGTTAAATCTAAAAGTTATTGACAACATTGAAGTTTTCAGTCCAAAAATTACTGGACTGACCGTCATTATCATCGTCATCGTCATCATCATCATTGTCATCTCTTCTTTGAGATTACGTCGCTAAGGCATCAGTATTGGCAATCCATTATCTTCCAACGTTTTTATCGCCTCCATGCCAAGTGGTCCATCGCGAAATTTTGTACATTTCCATTACTCATCATTGCATTATCACCATCATCATCATCATCAACATTCTCATCTTTGCCATGGCGATTATTGATATCATATTAGGTAATTATTACCATCATGTTTCCATTATCATTGCCAGGTCATCGCGGCAGAAGGTGAAAACCAGGCAGCCCATTCTCTAAAAGAGGCATCTGATATTATCAACAAATCCACCACTGCCCTTCAACTAAGGTACCTCCAGACTCTCAATACCATCTCCGCCGAGAAGAACTCCACCATAATCTTTCCTCTACCCATCGGACTCCTTTCCAACTTTATGAGGCCACGTTCCTCCTCAACACCGACATCATCGTCTTCAAAAAGTTCCTTAGCCTCTCAGTTAATGGAATGCAACGTGGATTTATGATACAGATTTGTGCGAGTTAGCACGCTGTAGTTGCCACGTTGACGAGATTTGTGAAAAATTTGGTTTCGTGTTTCATTTTTACAGATTGTGTTTTAGCGCGAATTAATAATTTTCGAGGCGTTGTGCTATCATCACATCAGTGATTCGTCATTTTGTGGTAAATTATAATATTAATTCTTTGCGTAATGTTTGTGTGGGAGAAGGTGGAATAAAACGGGGTACTTAAGAGATATCTTTACTACACTCACAATTTTATTCACATTCATTATATATTTGCTTAAAAACAACACGTTGGTATATTAAGTACAAAATGGACACAGTAAAATGTTTTAACAATTTTATTTAAATAACCTCAATTATGGTTTCAAAAAAAGTTCTAAGTTTTCTATTTTGCTCCCAGCGTCTTAAATTGGATTTTTTAGTTGTTTTTTTTTTTTTTGTAAAATAGCACAAAAATGCTACAAATTGAAATATACCTAAATTATAGGCGTGTATCATATTATTTTATTGTTATCCAATATTATTATTAGCTCGCAATAACTTGATCTGGGCAATATGGGATAGCATTTCATTTTTTCATACCGAGTAACCAAGTTTGCCCTTTTGACAGTGGTTCAGAAATAACGTCTAAGCACAAAATCTCTTTAGCAAATCTAAATTGTCATGTTGTCTTGCAGTCGATAAGGTGCTATACCAACGGGATATTTTTATAAGTTTATAATACTTTTTTAGGCCTCATTTTCCACCTTCCTCCGTAAAGATCCTGTAGTGTGTAAGCATGGCAAGAATTTCTTTAAATTTATTCTTTCAGTTTTTAGACAGCCATTCCACATCCTATTATTTGATGTGTTCTTGCTAGTTCGAATTGCGTTATTATTAATAAACAAGAATTACTTTGTTGGTTAATTGTTCAGAAAATTAAAAAAACGTAGGACTTCTCATATGGTGGTAATTGGTGATAATTAAATTAATGCCCATTGCATAACTAGATTAGAGCAGGATACCGAGTCAACGCGCCGGAGTAGTCGAGGCACCCCTAGTTTACAAAAATAGCTTCACATCAACAACCTCCGCTGGAGAACCTAGAAAAACTAGAAATTGATGACAAGCTTACAAAATGGCTTGAGCTACCAGAAGTAGCTTAGGTTAGGACTTCTCATAATGTGTAATTTCGTATTTATATTTCCCCTATGCATAGCAAGTGGGCGGCACCTGCCTAAGGGTGTCAAATCGATCATGTTAAGGTGGGGTTGGTATCCAATCAGAGAGAATGAATATTAAGTTGCTTCTATTAACACAATTTGAATGCAAAATAAATTTCAATATAATATTTTATATTCAAATAATTTATACAAATTTTAATACAAAAATTTTAAGTTTTTTAAAACCCGAAAAAATGCAATTTTCTAAGATAAGCGAAAGCGTCAATAGGAAAACTCTGCTGCTCATGTTTTTATTTCTTGCTAACGATAATATGCATCTGATTACAAATTGGTGCTAAGGCTTTTTGTTAAATTATATTTATTAAAATTTTATTTTGCATTTCGATTGATAGCACTTTATTAAAGCAAAGAGGGGAATTACTTTTTATATATTTAGTCAGAAATATAATCATTAGACTTTACCGCCGTATTATCAACGTGCTTCGCTGCACGTTGAATAACTTTGGATTGAGGTAAGGAGCAATTTTCACTTTTATCTACTTATTTTGAAATTTTACGGTAATATTTAGTAAATCACTTAGTTCTGTGGTTATCATTTAAATTTAAGAAGACATTGTGACCTACTTAAAATACAAGCAAGTGGTTAAAAAATCTCATCTTGAAGTGGAGCTCAATCTAACAACACATAGAAAATAAATCGAACCTATGACCAATAATTACTGTAATGAGATTATTTGTTTTATGTCAGATTAACGATGGCATCAGATGACCAAAAAGACAAGATCATTACTGAGGGAAAGGCAAAGATATTTTTTCCAAAGAATGTATTTTATAATCCAGTCCAGGAGTTCAACAGAGATATGTCAATTGCAGTGACTTCGCAGGTAATAGCAACAATGATAAGCTCTGGCGAAGATGTACAGAAGAATGCTAATGAAATGGAGGATTCCAAAGTTAACCAGAAAGTCAAACAAATAAGAATTTTGGAAGCACTTGCTGCGACTGGTCTAAGATCTATCCGGTTTGCCCTTGAGATTCCTCATGTGACAGAAATAGTGGCCAATGACTTTGATCAGAATGCGGTCGAATACATCAAAAGGAATGCAGCTGAAAATGGAGTTTGTCACCTCATCAAGCCAAGCTTTGCAGATGCCTCTATGCTCATGTATCAAAGCAGAAAGTTTTCTGACAGATTCCAAGTGATTGACCTTGATCCTTATGGTTCCCCTACCCCATTTCTTGATGCTGCCATTCAGAGTGTGGCCGATGGAGGACTGCTATCCGTTACATGCACTGACATGGCAGTGTTATGCGGCAACTCTCCCGAAAAATGTCATTCTAATTATGGTTCTGTGGCACTCAAGTCCCGCTTCTGCCACGAGCTGGCTTTGAGAATTCTTTTGAGGAGCATCGAATCTCATGCCAATCGTTATTCACGCTACATTACACCTCTCCTTTCCATCAGTGTCGACTTCTATTGCCGTGTCTTTGTCAGGGTTTCCACAAGCCAGAGAACTGTCAAGCAGTCAGCCACAAAGCTATCCCATGTTTTCCACTGTACAGGTTGTGGGTCTTTCCACCTTCAGAGGCTCTGCGAGAAGGTCCAGACCGGTGAAAACGAGTCAAACTTCAAGTTTATTCCATCCAGTGCCACAGCTGTTGAAGGAGCCTGTAAGAACTGCTTGGGAAGGCATGTCCTTGGTGGTCCCATCTGGTCAGACCCAATCCATAATCCAGAGTTTGTGGATGAATTGCTACTGATGTTGGAGAAGAGGAAAGATGAGTTCAAGACGAGCGAAAGGATGATCGGAATTCTAACTGTCATCAGAGAGGAACTGCAGCAGCACCCCCTTTACTATGATGTCGACAACATGTGTTCAACACTTCATTGCATCAACCCAGGATTTTTGCCTTTGAGGTGCTTGATTCAGTTAAAAAACACTCCATATATAGTAATATATAAAAATTACTTTATGATGATATATATTGTTTACACTTTAGATCTGCTCTTTTGAATGGAGGTTACAAAGTTTCCCTTTCACATGCTGCCAGAAATTCGCTTAAAACAGATGCCCCGATGGACATAGTTTGGGTATGTTGTATAAGCTTTACCTTCGAATGCCTTTTATAATTTGCTTTTTCACATAAATGCTATTGTCGTAAAGTTAAGCCCCTTAACTTTGTCCAGTTTTGTCTAAATCTAATAAGTTTGTTTACTCAGTTAATTTAATCATATTTATTTCACTTTATGCGAGTACCCCGCATTATGTTTGTGTCATAAAGTAATGGCAAAACCGTGCCCGCCATCAACATCACTGGCTACTTCAACGTATTGGAACCCTATTAATAATAATTCTGCATTCTGAAGGACATAATGAGATGCTGGGTAAAGGACAATCCAGTTAACGAAAGTCGTTATAAAGAAGGCTCAGTTGCTTACAACATCCTGAAACAAGAGATAAAATTCAAGGCAAACTTCACTCCCCATCCAGATGCTAATCCACCCTCGAGAAGGAATGGTCTACTAAGGTGGCAGATCAATCCTACAAAGTACTGGGGACCTAAGCCAAAGGCTGGAAGAGAAGACACAATTCAGGAAAAGAAAAGGAAGGCAGAGGCAACTAGAGAAAAAGTCAACAAGAAAAGAATTTTGGAGGTAGGATACCTTTCAGTGATTTAACAGTAGTTGTGCTTGCTTTTAAGATTTGGGACATCTTTAAATTGCACCTTAAATTTAATATTTTAGGAAACTCTTAAATATCCATGCAAGAGATTTCAGCAGGGTTGCTGCCAACATGGTGAAGACTGTGTTTATAAGCACGAACTGAAATCATGTGAAGAAAGTTCAAACTGAATAAATTCCTTAGTTATTCCAGAACATGCACCTCCATGCTATAATCTTCAATTTTGAGAAAAAAAAATTTAAAAGACAAGATCATAAGTACTATTTAGGAAAGGATTAGATGGGATTATATGTATTGGAATATAATTTTGAACATGTTGAAAATTAGTAACGAGCCAAATGTTGTTTATATTTAATTTACAACATCCCAAGATGTGCCATTCCAAAATCATGAAATTAAAGATTGTAATAATGTTTAGCTAGGAATTGCCAGGAAATGTGTGAAGCCACTGCACAATCCCATATGTGTTGTCCCCAAAACTCCACAACCAACAAATTATAACCAAAAATTTGCTAAAAATAAAGATGTTACACTCAAACAATATTAATTATAACAAATTGAAAAATGCAAAGGCTTAGAAATATAATTCAAGGAACTAGAGTCTTCGATTGACTGATTCACTAGCCAATTAAATGATTCCTAAATTGAGCTTAAAATTGAACTATGTGATCTCATCAAAGTCAGGCTTGCTCCTGTCAATGGTCATGAGCCACTTTTGAACTCTTTCCCTCAGATCAAACTGCTCCAATTCCTGAAGGCTACCCAACTGGGTGCAGTAATTGCTCTGGTGGTGATGCCTATGATGGTAAAGTCTGTTCTGATGCTTATGCAAAGCACCAAGGCCAATGTGAAATTCATTAGGATTGGTCAGTGGCTCCTCCAATGTTGAGACTCCATGATCTAGCTGGCTCCTATTGGCTTCCTAAGGATATGCAATTCTTGAATGTTAAATGATAGCAAAAAGGACAGGAATAATCCTTTACCAAAATGTTGGAACAACTGCTTAAATGACATTTCCAATATCATGAGGCACAACACCATAAATATCATCTGATTTGCAAACGTTTAACAAAAATCCCGCTCAAAGTAAAAAATATGCGAAAACTCATTAATTCCAAAAGACAACATCAATGATTTGAAATCTCAAATGTTTGTTCATTAAAAACAGCAAAATGTTCCATAGAAAAAAACTCAAGAGATGCCAAGATTTTGTTTTTTTTTTAAGAAATAAATGATTCAAATAGGAAGGCATGAAAACTCACAGAGGGACATGAGTACGACCAATTTTCAGCATGCTTTTGGGGGACTTCATCTGAATTCTGGTCCACCCAAGGGAGGGGGATTGAATCATCAACCATCATGCTCTGGCCAGAGGTATTGGTCATGCAGCAATCTGAGAGATCATTTGGACGCGCAAAGCACTTGCAGTCAGAAGGGACTTGCCTCTGGGAGATTTTGCTCTGCCATTCTAAACAAGATAATTCATGATCTCATGATAAGTTAATGCAATGTCTAATTACCACCACCTCAGTGCTAACATGCGAGCAATTCATTTTCCAGATAAAAACCAACCCCTGGAAAAAGCATGATTGTCTCCAGATGAGTCTTGCTGATGCAGCCACTCGTTCATGTGCTCCTCGTCCAACACCAGAACATTTCCAATGGAAACAAAGTGATCCATGACAGGCTCACCACTCCTATCCACCTCCTTCCAGGGGGGAACAAACTCCATGTAGGCTCCATTTTCCCGTACATTCTCGTTTGACATTCTGACTCCTGCTGTTTGGCATATTCATGAATGGAAAAATCAAATTTATTAATTTGTATATATATTATTGTAAATTCAGATGCAAATTGTGTTTTTGTTTATCTAGAGAGCTGGGAAACTTTTAAAGAAAAAACCTTTGATCAATCTCTAGGGTGAATGGATTTTAATCTAATGTATATTGTATAAGTTCCAACCAGGAAGAAAAACAATTATATATAAAGGGTGCCCTCACTAAGGGAAGATTAGATTACAAAGTGGGTTCTTGTGGGCAAGGGGGGAGAGAATGTAAAGACAATCCAAATGTGTTAGAAAATTGAGGATTTCTACAAGGACATCACAAATAAGTGAGCTGTTATGAAAGTCCTTTATGGATGACCCCAAATGATTTTTATTTAAATATTTATTCAAATTACTAATACCAACTAAAGGTATAAAACAACACACTAAACAATTAGACAATTCTCTATATGTAAATAAATGTTTACCTGCAATTTCACAGTTATCATCAGCACTTTCTTCTCCTTCATCTTGTCCCAACATTTCCACATTTGAGTTAACAATAAGATCTTTTCAAAGCTTTTTATGAGTGTTCTTCTTTTCAATAACTGCAACCAATAATTGCATTTGTCATGAAAGACTAATTTTCGACTTTAGCGTTTGCTAAATGTACTTTTTATCAACTGAAACGTTAAAAATAACGTTGTACTGGATTTACAAAAGGATCAGTAACAATAAGTTCCATGATTGAAGCTATGATCTGTTAAACCTTGAAGATGTAAGAAAAATATAATTTAACTTCGATAAATAAACTCACGTTTGTTTGAACCAAACCATCTCCAATTACAAGCATCGAATAAGCCAGGTTTTCAATGGTTTGTTGACTAGCCGCCGATCACGCTTAACCTAATTTGCTAAGGTGAAATAAAAACACACACGCTATCACGAAAACGCACTTAACAAGTTCTAATAAGTCAAAAGGAATTAAATAGTAAAAATATCCTAGCAAATAAGCCACTTCCGTTATTCATCGAAAAGTCCACGAATACCCTAACAATCAGTCTACAATCAGTTTCCTAATGTTTAAAAAAATATAAAATTCAAAATCGTTCTAGACAAATCTGCAGATTGGTCTTGAGCAATGATGAATTAGTCAGTACGCAGCGGACATCCGAATGTCGTAATAAACCGACATCAGCGCCCAAAACAAGCCCCACCATATAGTGAGGAAAGTCAAAAACATCGAAAAGAGGTCTGGTGAGAAAGTGAGAAATAAGGGAAACCGTGAAAAGAAAAAAAAACAAAGCGTCCTAGGCTCCTTCAGCTACTGCTATCGTTCTATAAATATCTCGAATTTATTCTTGTTTAGTAAGCCAAATTAAATCAGATCTTGTATTATCTTAACATTACAACAAGGGAACTATTTTTAGGTTTGACTTATTACCGATGATCTTGCGATAATTTGGAAGCAGAAATGGGACAATAGCTGAATTTCACCATAAAATCTATTTAGTTACGATTTACTTAACTGTGACACAGCTTGAAGTATGCACATTTAATAAATTTGATTAATAGGAGGCGGAAGGCACTTGCCTTATTGACAATGCCTAATCCTAGAAAGATGGTAAAAATTTGTGTGAATAGGATTTATATCCTCCGCTAGCAATTATTGACCTCTAAATCACTAACCTTATCTCTAGTGATGTATAATTTAATGCCTATTATTCGGAGACCAGTTGGATCTAATATATTTGGTGATTTGTGACCTAGGGAAATAAAATAAAAGTGACATTACGCCGCTTATAATCTCCCTATATTTTGTACTCCTTCGAATATTTTCAACTCATAAATTTTATAATGTAATTTAATAATATTAATTTGTATTTTGCTTAGAAAAAGTTTTTGTTCGACCTCTGACTAATTTTTTACAATTTGCAAGGTTTCGGTTACTCCGTTCGACTCGGCTCAGTTTAAGCGTCTTCGGCCCCTTTTCCAAGTCATATTCAATTGGTCAGCTCATACAATTTCGAAACAAAATGCCCAGTGCCCTTATTATCTTGTCTGAGGGAGCCGAGGAAATCGAGACGGTTGTTGTTGCGGATGTTCTGACCAGAGGAAAAGTAAGAATTTTGCATGGGTTCATTTGTAATGGCATCTCTTCCATATTTCCCACTGAGAAAAAACTTAAAATGTTGTTTCTGCAGATCGATGTGACTATTGCAGGCTTACATGGATCAGAGCCTGTTGTCTGTAGCAGAAATGTCGTCATAAAGCCTGGAGAATCTCTTTCTGACGTTGTTTCTAAAACTTTTGATGTGATTGTTTTGCCAGGAGGTCTAAAAGGTGCAGAGAATCTGGCCAAGGTTTGCCTTTACCTTTATCATTGGATCTATATATCTTTTTTTGGAGGGGGAAAGAGACACTTACCAAATTGGCTCATGCTTCCCCCAGTGACTTTTGGCTACTAGAAGAAAGATAAAATGCCTCTGCAAGTTGTTCTAGACCTTGCCCCTGGAAAAGCTGAAATGACATCCCCACTTTTATCTTAAAGTATTGTTAATGCTGAGGCTCAATCATGTTAATAATGTTCCATGCATTTATGAGTGTCATTTAACATTTTCAAGACTAGGTTCAATTTTGTTTCAGTCAAACTTGGTTGGGGAACTACTCAAAAAGCAGGAAAAAAGAGATGGATACATTGCATGCATTTGTGCTGGTTTGTATTTTAGAACTTTTTTATTAAAGAATGTTTCTGCAGCATCTCGATTTTGGACTTAAGTGTAGGTAACATATATGTTATCAAGCTTATTCTCTTTGTCATATTTAAGCTCCGACCGCCCTGGCAGCCCATAAAATTGCTTCAGGAAAGAAAGTCACCTCTTATCCAAGTTTTGAGCAAAAACTCAGTGATGCCGGTAAATTATTATTCTAAATAAAATTAATGTTAATATGAACATTGGGCCATAATGAGTTGTGACCTAGCCTAGGAGTATGATGCATCAAATATTAATGTCAGATTTTAGTTATGCCCATCCACTGTTAGTTAAGCACCCAACCTTTGACAACTGACTAATGTCAAATGCACAGGATACCAGTACAGTACAGAGAGGGTTGTATCTGATGGAAAAATCATCACTAGTCGTGGCCCAGGAACCTCGTTTGAGTTTGCTCTCACAATACTTGAAAAATTGGTTGGAAAAGAAGGAAGGAACACAGTTGAAGAGCCTCTCTTGCTTAAATGAAAACAATGTGCCTTAAGCTGTTCATGCATCTGGGCTTATCTTTGTTTGATTCAATCCAAGAATCAGAGAGTTATTGTCCTACAATAAAACTTTCTTTTATTCAATAATTGCAGAGGTTTTATGGTGCTTCAGGTACTCTTGAATCTGCAGTCCTGTAATTTCTAATCCTTTTGTTTCTTATTTAATTATTAATTTAAAAGATTTGTTTGGCTTCACCAAGACTAAGATGAAATTTCTTGAAAGCAGAATTCAGCTTTTTAACATAAGTTTCCTTGTTATTTTTGCCAAACATGATTGTCAAAGGGGATAACAAAAATAAACATATGCAAAAGCAAAACCAATTGCTTGACCAATCATGCAAGCTAAGGAAATTAAATATAATGCATCAGTTAAATTAAAAATTGAATTTTAACAGATTAAATTAAACCAAGAGATCTCAAAGTGTCAAGGATAGTTTTTGAATTCTGGAAAGGTTTTCCTGTTTTAATCATCTCTTCATGCAAAATGAACATTTTAGCACAGAAGATAGTGGGGCATTGCAGTTAGTGGACATGTTGGTGGGACTAGTTTTTAAAGATGGGGAAATCTCATATAATTTATGGGAAAAACCCAAAACTGAAGACTAGCTGATGGTGCAGCCTAAAGGGGTGTCTGATGGTCGAATGATTTTGTGTCTTCGGAGTTTGTGCCCTAAGCCCATTCGTGGGTGATGGAAGCTCTGTGACCGAGGATGGGTACGGTTAGAAGCCAGATATGACTTGAGATGACTCTTGAGAGATGTGGGCAGGGGAAGTAGTTCCACTCCATAAATCGTGGTTTGATTGGCTATTGTTCGACAGCAAAGCTCCTGCAGACTCAGCACTGAATAATCAAAAACATGAATAAGTTTAGCTGTCACAATGGGTTTTGTAAATTCTAAGATGTAGTTAAACCAAAAAAAAACCTTTGCCGACTCCCCAAACACGACTCATGCCATTTCTTTTGAGAGCAACTCGGCTCAGTTCCATGAGGGATTCTATGACATTGAAATCGCAGAGGGGACTGACCTCAAAAAAAGCCATATCATGCCTCAAAGCATATTCCTCTGCCAATAGCTCACTGACCTCCCTTTTGTAGGCCAAGTGGCATCTGTTTCCAATTAGAATTTTTGGAACTCCTGGAGCATGCTACAAGAATGACAAGGTATCCAGTAAATTGTAATTAAAATTTTGTCTATAGTTTTTAAGATAATTTTGGGACACTATATTTAATGATTACTTAATTACTCTATAGTAAAATATATATGCGCATGATAGCAAAAGCTAATGAAAGAATGGAATTACTTCCTCAATTTCTTTGATCCATCTCCCAATTCCATCAAAAGACCATCTGTTTGTGATGTCATAAACAAGCAAGATGCCCTGAGTTATTTGTATAATTATCAGTTATTTTTTTTTAAAGCGCAAAACATAAAAAGGCATAATTGCTGTTAATTATTTACCAAATGCATTCAGAGAAAAGACTTATTGGAATATATTTTTGGTACTGTTTTAGTTCAGGGTTAGGGTTTGGTAATGAGTTATTTTAAAAGTTTGTCACTGAGAATGTAATGCGTTAATTTTCAGTTGTTGATAATAAAATATATCATGTTTGGTCACACAACAAATACATGTTTCCACAGTTTTTAAGAAAATTTTGTGTCTGTGTTTACAGTGTCTTCCAAATCCCTATCACAAAGGGATAAATTTTACAAATATTAATAATGAACTTTTAAGTTGTAACAAAATATTATGAATCAATATTATTTTATTTGTAAAAACATATCTCCAGATAAGAATTCAGATCTGAATTTTAAAAAAGTATTCTTATGGTATAATACTGTGCTACCATTATCAGCTCCTGTCAAGAGATTACTCAGTTCTGTATGAGTCATTGAGACTCCTCAAAGCACCAGACTATATGAATTCATGTTTAAGAAACTTTAAAAAATTAATAAGCCGATTTTATAAATTATTAATTATTTTATAAATGGAAATATTTAAGTTAAGGTATTGAAAAGGGTGTTTGTTAAATGTAAATTCATTTTCCAAATAAATTGACTTTGATAATTTTTAAAATACTTTTGCAAAATTTATAATGATCATTTACATGATTTTTATTTCAAATAGTTTCAAAACAGCTTTTTCCCATCACTGCACACTCACCTGTGCCCCTCTGGAATAAGATCTAAAAATTGTGCAAAACCTTCCCTGACCTGAAGTATCCCTGATAAAAATGCATTCTCAGATATGTTCTTAAAAATATGAATTTGAGTAAAATAAGAACATAATCTAAGAGATATACGAATGTTATAGTTACCAAAGAATAGCTAGTCTAAATACATTGAATGCATATTTTATAAGACTAATTTTTATAAAATGTCTTTGTGGCAATGACTTTTCTGTAAAATCCAAGTTATGCTCACCAAAGTTGCAACTTGACTCGTTTTCCGTCCAGTAGGATTATGGTAGTTTTGTAGGCAACACCTAAGAAATGTAAGCACGTTTTAGCTAAGAGCACCCAAAGTGCATTATTCAAAAATATTATTGAAAAGTACAGGATTCATGTTGCATTTGGTCCACAAGGCTGTTTAATGCAACTGAGTAACGTTTTGCACATATTAATTAGTGGAATGTAAGCCTTTCAACATGCAACAATATAAGACAATAACCATCATATAATTAGTAAACCTCAACTACACAATGTAGACGATTATTAACAGAGTGCAAATCTAGGGCAAAGTGACATGTTAAATAATGAAATCAACGTATTTTAACAAAACAAGGTTTAAGAGAGTAAAACACCATTCGAGTATCCATAAGGGGACTCAGTTGAGCCATCAAGCAAGCCACTTAGAATCTCTTCCTTCCCAACGTCACTATCGCCCACCAGCAAAAACTTTAACAAATAATCATAAGGTTTAGGTCTGCTTAGAGTTGAAGTAGAGTTTGATGTGGTGGTCAGAGTGAAATTTCCACATCCAGCTGCCCTTTGCAGAGATGACATGGCCATATTTTTAAAAATTGGTTTGTTATCTCTGTAACGATTCAATAGATGATCATATGAAACAGTCTCAGAACTCTACAGAGCATTTTAATGAGAAAGCATTTCGGTCCAAAAATCATTTATTCATTGGCAAGGAATACGTAAAAACTAGTATTTATAAATAATGATAGTCACGTATTCAAATTACGATTAATGCCAGAAGTCGTACAGACCACAAACTGTCGTAAACAACATACACAATGCAATAACTACAATGAAAATGTAATTGTAAATATCATCATTGGTTAAGCGTAATGTTTTTAATTATAACAAAACTTCTAAACGTTTAATTAATTTTTTTTTAAATTACGGTTTCTCATTAATATGTCATAGATTAAAAGTGACTAGTTATTATTTAAGTTTTAATTCTGTTGTCAGCAGTCAGAAAAGCTTCCTTAGCGATACGTGCTTCTCACCCGAAATCTTAAAAAGGTCAAGATGTTCAAGGCGAGAATTGGTACTGCAGTCGATTTTGATACTAAGGAGGAAGAGTTCAGGTTTCAGATTTGGTGCTTGCTTCAAGGCTTGAGTCAAGATTTTTTGGGTACATAATTAACATAAAAAGAAAATTAATGTTTTAGGAAACTGAATGATCAACTTGAAACAAAAAGAGGGAACATACTTAGAAAGGCGGTCGAACTGTTTGTAAGAAATTATAGCAATTTCTAGCTAACAGCTTTTCACATTTTATGCATCATATCTTGCATCATTTTCACTTCAGGAGAATCATGAAAAATTCATGCAAAGGCCAGTTGAGCAGTCTTCTAATCACAAAGATAACACTAAGTAAATAAATTTCACAGTGATTCACTGTAAAATATTGCTAAAGATTAAATACTAATGCAACTTATTTTGCAGATCATCAACCTGTGTTTCATCTACTGTGGTTCTTATGCATTTTTGTATATTAATGTTATGCTGATAAAGTTATTTGTAGCTTTTGCATATATTGGTAGGTAAAACCAGGTTGCGTGTTTTTCAAACAGAAAATCAGGGTAGCAAAGCAGCAAGATTCACTAATGAGGCCTCAAACAGCACCAAACAGCAAGGGACTTCACTCTAAAAAGTATGATTTATTAAGATGTAGCTAAAGCAGATAGTATGTCGAAATAAAAAATTTAAAATAATTTAAGCAATAACTCTATTTATTTTGATATTTAAGAACAATTATGCTTATATCTCTGCTAGAACTTTTTGTAAACAAAGTGAAGAGGAGCTTGAAGTTAGCAGTGAAGAGGATCAGAGTGTCAATGAAGATAATGACCATTCTTTTGTTGCATCAACCAGACAGATGGCAACAGGTATCCCACCTTCCTGGCAGCTATATGTTTGTTTAATTCCCAAGAAAATATAAATTCTATATCATATTTATTTATTTTATTCAAAGGGTAACTTGTCTAAGACAAAAAAGCAGTGATTTCAACTCATAACATATTTATACATACATGTTCGATGTCGCTCCCATTCTTAAGTGCAATATAATCTCAGTCTTTGCCATGTGACATCCTTGTTTTATAAATGACAGACTTTTTTTGTTGCTTTCATTGGTCTGACATCAACAAATGAAATGTTGTTTTAGTGCACTGAAAGAAAATAAAATGATCTGAACCTCTATCTCAATTTCAAATGCACATGCATATCTGAATTTTTAGTTATATCAGTTTTTGCCTGATCAATTATGCAATCACGTAATTATATCATTTACACCAGAAACCCAACTGAGGTTCTTGAGAACTCAAGTGAAAGCACTGCAAGAAGAGCTAAAGAAGAGACACAATGATCTCAGAATAAAGGTGGCTAATTCATTTTCTTCTAATATTGACTTAAATTAGTCATTATTAATTTAATTTTAAAGTCATTAAATAATTTAATTAAACAAATTATCTTAATTAAGGCTATTGAAAATGCAGCAATATATTGTTTGAATTTATGTACATTTACTTTAAATTCTTAGGACTCCGATCTAAGGACAGCACAATCGAGATTTAAGGAATCTGAAGAAAACAGGGTTAAATTGCAAAAAGTTACATTGACTACAGATAATCAAATGGAAAAGCTTAAAAAAACAATCGATGGATTAAAGGACACTAATGCAAGCCTAGAGGCCCAACTCCTTGTCTCCAAAAAAGTTAGAAGTGTATTTATAAATTGGAAATCTCTGTTAATTCTAATAGTTATCAAAATGTACAATAATCAATAACTAACATTTGATCTAATTCAATACATCAAAGGTTTCTGAGACATGACTGTTAACATTGTTTGATAATATCAAAACTTAAATTGAGTTTTAAAAGTAAACTAAAGTGGATTAAGAGACAAAAAATTAAGCATTATGACTCAGGAGTTGGAATCAATGAGGAAGTTAGAGAGACAAAAGAATGTTTGGCAAACTAACCAAGATGTCAAAATCAATAGAACAATTGAGGAATGCAACAAATACAAAAATCAGCTGGATAGTCTTCGGGCAGAGATGAAGGTAAGAATTCTTACCAATGAGTTTATTCTAGTACATCTTTTCAGGCCGACATTCTAGTAATTGAAGAATCCAAGCTAATCCAAACAACCCCATTTGTATTAATGTTTTTTAAATTATAAATCTCAAAACGACCCCAACCAAAAAAGAACAGCTTTTGAGGGAGTTGTTTCGATAAGTCTACAATAAATGTTAATAATACAATATATGTACAATATATACACAATCAATATCTACAATATACACACAATATAATGATTTTGATTTTCTTTATACAAATTATTAGGCAATATTATGGCTTTATTCCTCACATCCACAGTAATCATTTCCTTTATCTTTGGAAACAAACCTCAGGGAAAAAGAGCTGACCTGAAGGAAAATAAAACTGTTTTTTGCCATTTGAAGCTTTCTGAGCAGATGGTCTGTAATATCCATTTCTTTCCAAATGCCTTGTCAGAACCATGTTTGCAATTAAATTGCTTGTTTTGATACATCAACACTGTTATTCGTTTTCCTCCAACATCTGCCATTCTATTCTGATTCAATGCCTTACATTTTAGTTTCTTTTAGATTTTCACATTTCTCACATGGACATTTACTCTCACTCATTTTAAGTGCTGCACTCCTCACGAATCAACTGAGTCACTTTTCTGTCATTAGCATCACCATTAACTATTATCTTAGAGGTTGCCCATAAAAGATGTCCCCAAATGCTTTTGGTGTATCCCCTATTTTGCGGACATCTGCACACAGCTGCCACTTACTTACATTTAAAGAGACCAAATGCTTTGTCTTCTTCGAGTGCAAGTCGACTTGTAATGCATCTTTACAATGCAAAAGATCACAACGTGTTTATAACCTAGCTTACATTTTCCTCTATTTTATGATTTTTGTACATTTTTTTGTTTATGTAATTATAAGCTGGAATATTCACATTTAGGAAGCACAAGATACAGACAAGAAGTTAATTGGTGAACTAATGGCATCAAAGAAGAATTTGGAAAAGGAGAAGAACGACCTTTCTGACATTGTTAAAAAACAATTGAAGTTAATCGATGTCTACAAGAGGCAACAGGTCATTGCTTGTCTCACTTATTTTACCATTGATCATGTGCAAGTCAATTCAAGCTTTTTCGCAAAATCAATAGATTGCAATGCATTTTATTGAGAATATAGAATTTTATAAACTTTACTTCAGTTGATGACATCCATGTCTTAAAACATTGTACCAATGACTTTGTCATTTGCTTTGCAAAATCATGTCCTTTTTTTATCTCCAAATTGAACATCAAAATGCTGACTACTTTAAATCAGGTGTTAATAAATTGCCAGGTTCACACCGAGGCTGCAAAGATCTTATTTACAGAGGATGAACTGGCACAAATCTTTGAATGGAAGAGGACAAGCCACAACCCAACTTGATCACAACACAAAATTTGGCCACACTATCTAATGCTTTAAGGCACAACCAGCAGTTCCTAAGATTTAGTGTCTTTAAATTCTAAAATGAATCTCACCACTAGGTTTGGTCTTATAAATAAAATCAAATCATTTTAACAGATGACTTCTTGAGGAAATAGTATAAAAAAATATAAATTGTATTGCAAAAATATTTGACCACTCAGGAGTTTTAGCGATTATTGAGGCATGCTACTGAGTCTCAGAGAAATTCTCTTTCTGTTTGTATCAATGCTTAAAACCTGCACAAATAGCCTCGTGCCAAGGCAGAAGCAGGGATCATTTTGTGGTATTGCTGATTTATGGATAAATCCATCTGTCTCCACTCCGATGTCAACAAATGCACCGAAGTCTGTGACGTTGGTCACTCGTCCTGTCAAGTTTTGTCCTGCCTGAATGTCCTTCATCTCTGTCACAGAGCTTCTGAAGACAGGCTGACTGTGCTCTGATGTCATTCAACATATTTAAAAATTACAAAAATTAAATTACAAGTTATCTGATGATTATCATTTTAGCACTCATTATCACAGATATCATGATATTATAATATAATTGTATGTGATTATAAGTCTTATACATTTAGTTACTCAATGTAGCATACATTTATCACAACAATAAGATTAAAATAAATCTTAATAAAGATAAATTTTAAAAAATGATCATAATTAAAGAATAGATTCATTACCATCTCTGATGTCGTAGTCTTGAACTTTTTTTAGACTTTCAACAATCTGCTGAAGAGTATTCATACAAGTGCCCAATGCCCCTGACATACTAGAAAGGTCTAAAAATGAGTTTATTGATGACTTTTCTTTTGCTATAAGTGATTATTTACCATAAAACATATTTCAAATGGAACGAGAACTTTCGTGACATATCTTACAATATGGAAATCAAAAACTGTAGAGACTAAATCTAATGTTCTCTTATGATATCTTTTTGTATTACCTTATCTTACCCAGTTACCCCTTAACTTGTCCAGCCATTTATAAACTTACAAACTTTATAATTCAACAATTTAATACGTTTAAATGCAACCTTTACCTGATTCCATAAACTTTGATAAAGCATCAATAAAGTGAGGTCTGCCGATGTCACTTTTGGCAAGACCAACCTTTTTCAGAAGCCTGATTTGAAAAGAAAAAGGGGTTAAGCATAATGTTGTAATATTGTAGGTAATAAATGTAAAATATAGAAAATAATATTTTGTTTTCAATGTAGTTTGCTCAAAAAATTGAGGAATGAGTACATTTACGAATGTGAATTGTATTCCTGCAACTGATCAACAGTTATACATATTTGCAACTCAGCTTGCCTTAACCTAACACTGCTATATTAATATTATTTATTAGTAAGATAGAGTTTAGTCCAATATAAAAGTTTGGTCAATTATATAATAGATGTATGTTCAATCAGGGCTGAAATGCAATGAAATAATCATTTCAAATAATTTGGTCTATATACATTATACAATGAAGACTTATTAAAATATTTTAAAAAAAAACCTGATTTAATAAACACAGGCAGATTCTTTTATGCAAAGCATAAAATTGATTGCAAATTGAAATTATCCCAAATTAAATTTCAACCAAATAATATTTAATAAATAAATAAAAGTGACAGCTTTGTGTCTTCAAAGCTTCTTATTGGACAAAACAAACTCCTCAGAAATCAACAAAAATAAAAACTCTAAATTTAAACTAAATAAATTACGTCAATTCAATTTTTCTTCTTGTTCATTTGTACTGGAGCTTAGTTGCATTAAAGCCACATGAGCTGATGTAAATAAAGTCTGCCCACAAAATGATTAAAAGCAACAACAGAAATCATAAATTCCTAAACCAACTGACATTTCAAAACTATAGTTTCATTAGTTTGTGATGGAGTTTTGTTTATAAATCCTCACAAAAACATTCTACCTCCACCGGGGCAATGCCGGGCAGAACATCTTACATTTTTGAATCAACTAACAATTTAACGAAATTGATTAAATAAAATGCTTAATTACTTAATTAAATATTACAAGTTTTC
The DNA here is from genome assembly GCA_021613335.1 of Whitmania pigra. NCBI lineage: Eukaryota > Metazoa > Annelida > Clitellata > Hirudinida > Haemopidae > Whitmania > Whitmania pigra. The sequence continues at coordinate 12,224 of JAJTWR010000374.1, read as the reverse complement.
ACATAAAACATTCTACTTCAACCCAAGCAATGCTGGGCATAACATCTAGTTTTACCTTATCAAAATAAGAGTAATTAAGAAACTTCAGCCAAATAAAATTATAAAAAAAAACACAAATACTAACTTAGATGCAAGTTCATAAGATTCTGGGTGAATAGTGGTTCTATCAAAAAGGTCTATTTCATCATCAACACATTCATCTGCAGTTCTACTTCCTCTTTTTGACCTTGAATGAATTTCAGATTTTGGCTTTCTCTTACGTGACATAGATTCGGCTTTCAATTCATACTCATCGTCTCTGAAAATTTATGTAACTTCAGCAGACTTAAAAGAAGAAAATGAATAATTAAGCTTTATTATAACTGTCAATTAGTATTATATAAAAAATGAAATGTAAACTTCACTGCAAATAATAACCAACTCTTGGTCAGGCAGGCTGATCTTTAGAAATCCAGCACATTGAAGAAATTTGTTCTCCCCAAGACCCTTTACCCTAAGAAGTTGATGCCTGTTTCTGAACCCCCCTAATTCATTCCTTTTAAGAATTATATTCCTTGCCAGGACTGGACCAAGCCCTGCAATGTGTCTAAAAAGAATAATAGTTGTATGATGAATGGGAACATCAAATGCAAACAATCATTTAGCTATTATAAATCTGTCTTAAAGGTTCATTTATTGGTTAGAAATATAATCATCAAATTTCAATTTAAAAACACCAGGATACTATCAAGCAATTCCCTCAGAATAAAGCCTATTTCTTATCAATATCAATAAAGCTAATTTTACTACTACTAATAATGATATAATATAAGAAATAATAATTAATAATATCTTGTACTGTAATATTGTAATAATTAATTACAATAACAATAATATACTGTTATATTAATTATTATTATTATTATTATTATTATTATTATTATTATATTATTATTATTATTATTATTATTATCCCTTGCTAGCAATGGGAAACTAAGGCACAACATTTTACAAAGAAAATGGCATTAAATAATTAGTCTATACAAGTGATATCTCCTACTGTAATATATGTTCATTGCATGAATTGATATCCACTCCCACCAGACTGACACAATCCTCAACCACACCATCTAATGATACTTTCAACTTTTTCTCAGAAATGTCATGCTGAAAAGAGATCAAATTGCATATCTTGTTCAAGGAATTATCACTATATTATCACCTGATACATCCCTATTCCCAGATGCTTAGGTTCAATTTTAATCATCTCAGCCAATGGATCCTGCAGTCTCCGAGCAATGGAGACTTAAAAAAAATTTATATGTCGTTACTTTATTTAGCAAGGAACTGTACCGTGAACAATTAATCAAATTTATCATTTACCAAATAATTCTATATGTTATGTAAGGTCCAAGAAAAATAAATTCCAACGGCATTGTAAAAATCTTAAAGAAATCCCTAACTATAAATAATTCTGCATACTATTAAAGAAATCAATTTTTGAGAACTTATGTAAAAAAACAAACCAGCTCCTCTGAGGGTAACCTCAAACTCAGGAAGTTCTTTTGTGGCAAGATCGGAGACGCTGTATTCTGAGGCACCATTCTCAAAGATTATGCTGTAAAAAATAACGGTAATAATTTGTGTCATCATATTTTACAACTAAATAAAAGCCATTGGCATTGTCCATAGTATTTAAAAATATCTAAGCTAATGAAAATTAATTGAATAGTTTTTTACACATAGATTACATGAAGTTTTGATTGAAACAATTAATTATAATAATTTCAATTTTTCTTTGTAAATGATTGAATAAAAGCACCTCTGACACTGTACAAATTAAGCACATTACATCACTCAACCAATATGTCAAATGTCTACCTGCTTACACAATAATATTACCCAACAGCTACATAATAATATCAATCAGTCTAAAGATACGAAATGGTACAATGCAATATAACGGTACCAAATTGTACTTATAATTGTGATGGTACCTGTACATGATCTTGAGTGGCTTGAATGACTCAAGCTTGTTATGCATTGAGAAAAACTTTTCAGCCTGTCTGCATCCAGTGCCATTACCAATGGCAATGATCTCACATCTGAGAATTAGCAGCTTATTATCAATTTTTATCAAAAAAAAGTTTGTGTAATTTTTTAAATTTGTTTGGGTAATTGACAATGTTAATCAGCAAACATTCATTAAATCTACCTGTGCTTTAAAAGAATACTTTTGATCTTAATGAATTCACTAGAAGGAGTTCTGGAAACTTCATGTGAGATATATAAAACTCCAGTTTCTAATACTTCAGCTAAGACATTAAAAAACAATTGATCAAAATAAATACAAGTACAAATGTAATTAAACCATAATATTAAAAACAATTATTGATATCACATTTAATAGCAAGGGCATTGCAAACTGATGATGCTAATAGTTGTATACATTAGAAGCAATTAATAACATAATAAAAAAGTTAATAAATAAGTTACATTAAATAGTAATCACAACCAACACATTCAGAAACAATTATTAGCCTATTACATTTATTAGAAACACAAATTTATCACAATTAGTGTCATACCTGATGGACCTATGAGAGCAAATTTACATCCATTTCTGTAGCCTGGGTCAACTCCCAAAATGTGCCTGTTTCTCACTGGTGATGTCAGCAGCAGATGTTTAAGGTTTGTGCAAAATACTTTCACAGAAGCATCTTCTGAAACCTTCCTGAGATCATTGCTATAACAAATATTCAATCAGTGCCATTAACAGTTTTGGACCACACAACCAGATTATCATTAATTCAACATTATCACTTCAGCCAACTTTTTATTTTAATTGTATTTTTACAAATACAATACAATCGAAACAATGCAATTAACTATTCTCTCTCATAAGCACATGTATTTACTTGAAACTAAATTTTTAAATGGAAATAATTGTTTGTTGCTACATCTCCCCATAATTATTTTGAAACCCACCGAAGCTTGGCAAGAATCTGAGGCATCACAATCTTCTCATAAGCAATTATTGAAGCTTTCCTGACAAGATCCAAGCAGGTCTTATGCAGACTTTGTAGCCTTTTCTCAATTATTTTCACAAATTCCCCCTCCATGGATTTCTCCAGTTCAAGGCTTGTCTTGAGAATTTTCAGACTCTCTCCCCTTTTCATTGCCAGATACTGATGTTATTGGTGCGATAATTTTTGTTAATAATTAATTGTAAGAATATTACTTATTACATCAATTATAAATAAACTATTTGATGCTTGGAAAATATCAAGCCATAGCACCAGTACCTGCAGCACTAAACAAGGATATAAACGTATAACGTAAAATATGCAAGACCTTGTAAGGTTTGATGTTAACCATCGGAATTCTGAAATCAAAGTATTCTTTGAACTTCTCCACATCCCCTTGCTTTACAACTTTTTTGGAGTTTATTTTCTTAGAAATCACAAAAACCCTATTGGTCTCCTTGCATCTAAAGTCAAAATAATTTAATTAATTAGCCAATTCTGAACTCTCCCAGGTAAATCTTCATCAAGCAGAAATTATAATATAATATAATATATATTTCCAATTTACTCATATAACAAAATATGCTCAGAATTTTATTTATCAAAAACCATTTAAATAAACTTTTGATTCGGCAACATTTCTTAAATATAATTATTTGGCATAATTGCTTTCACAAACCAATCAACATTATGCATATTTCAATCCAGATATAACAATGAACATAAATCCAATGAAAGATTTGCTTCTCGATGTAATAAAAAGTTCCTTAACATCAAATGGAGCATTTTGCTTGCTTATATAGTCTGCTCATCTCTAACAAGTATTTTAAAGTTTGCTTAATGAAATTTATCTGTCTTTTCATCTCAAATGTAAGTAATTGAATTTGGCATATCTACACTCACATGTGCTTTCCTTCTTGTTTTGCTTATTGGTAAATGTATAAATGTGGTTAACTTCTACATCATCAAATAGATAACATCGGAGAAGTTTTTTGTTAATCATTTCCAAAGGCGCTTGTGGCACATAATGTCTATTGCCATTACCGTACGGTCCGTAGACATAACCTTTTTAGCAAATAAGTAAACGAATAATTAATAATTACTTCTTAATCACAAAATCCAAAGCTTCCTCCTTCTTTGAAATTATGTCTGCCAACACATACAAGAAATTCTCTAAAGCTTCTTCATAGTTTGATAAACCTTAAATTAAAAATAAGTAACAATTTAAAATCAAAGCTTTATTAATACAAACATTGTAACAGCAATTTTTAAATTTTTGTTCGTTTGTTTGAGTTATTTTGCATGAAGCCACTAATACAAATAAAAATAAAGCCTGAGACATCATCTTTCAAACAAAATCGCCAAATAATTAGACACTCTATTTTATTTAAAGTATTGCATTGAGGCAAAAGAATTAATATTAATTTTATTTATTAATTACAAAAAAATAATAAAAATAATTTCAAACTGACTTTAAGTATCATTACCCAATTAATTAATAATATGTTATTTATAATTATGGAAAGACAATGTGGGATTGTCGCATCTAACAAATATTGCAATAGTTTCAAAATAAAGTCTCTGAACGACTCAAAGCAACATAACAAATAACCTTTGACCTGTGCTCGAACAAGCAAATCTATATTCAATGGCCGAGAGTTAAGAACTTGGCCAGCCAGTTCTGCAAGACCCGGAAGATCGAGGGCTGCTTTGAATTTGCTTTTCCGTCCTTCGGGCTTCAAGGATGAAACCTTATTTGTAAAAGAGCACAAATAATAAATCATATTTATTTGTTAATCATATTTTGTTTCAACAAAAATAAGGGTCATGAATGACCATCAATAAATATTTATAGTCATTTGTAATTTGTACTTATACACTTGTTGGGTGCCTTATGTACCCAGGTATGATATGAAGGCACTTTTTTAATCGACCCATCATTTACATAGTGCCCCCACCCGTTACGAACACATAACGATTGCTCTTATGGCCCTATGCGGCGTGGACCATTCATCCAACCTGAATGTCAAAAAGTCATAAAGGCTATAATAGACATAGAATGATGCAGATGAGTAATAACTGAAATTATTTAATTTTATATATAATAAGTAATGTAGCTACTTTATATCAAACCTTGGAATAACAAAGCAATATTTAATTAAAAATTTAAGTTACCAAATAACATGATACTTTGAAAAACTTTTAGGATATCCTTACTACAGCTACAACCTGATTCTTGATATATGTAACTAATGCTCATTTATACAATTACAAATAAATATGAAAAAATACTTGTTAATAAGCATCCAAAATTAGCATTAATTATTAAAAAAATTACAAACCAGATCTTTAAGAATAGAAGAATCTGTAATAGTCAAAATGGATCTTTCATAACCAGGGTTAATTTTCCCTGACTTTGTCATAATTTTGATTGCTTTCAGAGCTAGGTTTTCAGCTTCCCTGATAATGAGTTATTACAACACTAAGTTCAATGTTTTCAAACATTACTTCAAAACAATCTTGACATAATAAAATAAAGAAATTCTTATAGCTTGGACCTGATCAGGATTTTAAACTTTACTAGCTTATTTAGAAGGTAATTAAATTTAAACTCCAAAGAGACAAATAGAGCATTTCAATGAATAAACTTTATAATTTGAATGGGATTTATTAGTTTCGGTAAATATGAACAAATGGCAAATAAATAAATTCTTTTGCTAACTTCAATTCCTCCATTTTTTCCTTGACTTCTCTGATTTTTTCTGGTTCCATGCACTCGGTCAGGTCTCTCCTATATCTTGCTATGAAGGGAACACTATTGCCTTTCTCCAAAAGACTGCAATTAACAAAAATAAACTGTTATGGTGTAGCTTTTATTTAGTTTCTTCAGGAACGTTAATGTTCTTATGATATTAATGTCCATTGCATCAAAAGATTTTTATGAGCAGTCTAAGACCAGCTAAGTCCATCATCAAGAAATTAGTTTTACACAAATTTAATGTGCTGGGGGAATTAGCAAAAACAAACATTACCGTGCGGACTTAACTGGAAATTTTACTCACTTAACAACATTACTAGCCACAATCCTTTTGCAATTAAGCTGCTTGGCCACTTCCTCGTCTAATTTCCACAAAATCTTTCTGTAAGAAACCAACATATAATGTATATTCAAATATAACGCATATAAATGTCATTAGAAACACATACTTATCCATGACAACAAGCTGCGTTCCGTACGATTTGAAGAACACAAATAAAATATTACATTAATAAAATCTGTAAAATCGACGCAGCAACGAGTACTCTATCTGTTGGCTCAACAGCGTCGCGCCTCGCAAGACACTTTTAAAATATTTAGAATTATTATGACCACTTTTAAAATGTTTTAGTATAAGTAATTGTATAGTTTTGTTATTACTTTGTAACTTATTTGAATTACAGACGAAAATATTTTTAAAAGTTTGCTTATGTCACTTATTTAATTTATTTAACTTATTTAATTAGCCTTAGCCTTGCCACCTTCGAAATAAGGCAATCATCAGGGACACTACTCATTTCAGGTGCTCAAATTTAGCATTATCATATTGTTATCCAAAATTTTAAAGACATTTCAATAAAATGTAAATTACAGAAAGTCAATTTCAATAACAAAAACATTTTTTTATTCAACATATAAGATTTGTATCAATCTGCAATCTTAATTTTTGATTAACTGATGTCACAAACACATCCATTTGACACTTTTGCGAACTACGAATACTTATCGTATTTTGAGGTTAACATCAGTCCGAAACTGATCCGGCATCAGTGACTACCTGCTTCCAGATCAAAACGACGGACCAAATTTTTCATTTTTGAATTTAGGTGCATTCTCGGAAGCATCTTCGTCGTCCATAGCTTGACCCAAAACTAAAGAGCTAGCAGAATCCAATCTGACTTTCTTGCTCATCCACCTCATCATACAATTTCTTTCATTGGCTTCTTTGCTTCGTTTGACGTGGTCTTGAAGTTGGAACATACTCTACTAGGATCGTAGTAGGACTCGTCATTAACACTTTGTGAATGACATAAATATATTTAATGTAAATCTAAGATAAAATTGCTATTAAAAACTGAAAATAAGGAATCGTTTTACTGAGACTTCCGTTTTCTTAACTAGGTACAAGTAATTGTTATGTTTCAATGTCCGCATGTCTTATCTTCCCACTAGCTTGCGTTGAGAGGGCGTGGCTGTTTGTTTATACGTGCGTTTTCGTATATTGGGTTTATTTCCTTAACTTAGCGTTTGTTTTTCGAAGAGTCTCTAATCCTGCGTTCCGCGTAGATTTTATTTTATTTTATTTTTAGATGTGATCCGTATAAATGATTCAGAAATAATTTAGCAGCTTTGTCATTGTTGGCGATATTATACACAGCCACGGCATCTGATATTTGCAGATTCACTTGGATATAGACATTTTTACAAAATGGCAAACGGATCAGATATGAAAAGTGAGCTGTTTGAACTTCAACGACAGATGAACGAAAAGACTGATGAGGTGAACAGTTTATAAAAAATATTTGAATACGTTTGATGTTTACTATTTAAGCTTTCTGCTAATGCTTTTATCACATTTGTTTCAGTCTTTAGAAAGTACCAGAAGAATGCTCAATATGTGCGAAGAGGTAATGTGAATATGATAAAATTGTAAAGTTTGATTACAGAATTCATTAGTTAGCTTGGATATCTTACCATTTGCTGTTGGTTATTTTGTGTAATCTTATTAAGACTAAGCTTGTTTTCAAGTCAAGGAGGAGAAATGGCATTTCATGTTTAATTACCAAAAAATCATCTTTTGTTATGGTTGTAGAAGCTTTTAATTTTGTTTTCTAGAGTCAAGATGCTGGGGCAAAAACGTTAGGAATGTTGAGTGAGCAAGGAGGTGAGGTGCTTTAACTTTAAATCCTGCAGTTGCATAATTTTTAGTAATTTCTATATTATCCATTTAATTATTTGCCTTATTGATTGATTTTTATTATACAACCTGAAAAAGTAGCTCCATTATAAATATCTGGTTTCTGAAATAAGACGAAAACCAATTTTCTGTTAAAAATTTTTTTTTTAAGTTTTGACAGCTTTTTTAATTTTAGTTTGCATAGCAATCTGATAATGCTTTTTAATATTATGGTTTGAGTCATTGTATTGTTGCAAATTATTCATTTAATTCAGAATAATGAAGAAAATGTGTAAATAAATTTTAAATTTTGGACTGCAGAAAAGCTGGAGAGAATAGAGCATGGAATGACACAGATCAATGAAGATATGAGGCAGGCTGAACGAAATCTTAGGGATTTAGAAAAGTGTTGTGGATTGTGTGTTCTCCCATGGAATAGGTGGATCTTGATTTTTGCCTTTCTTTTAATAATAATAACAATAATAATAATAGTTCATTTGTATGGCCCCTAACCCTAACCCCGCCTCTGCTTAAGGCGTCATACAAATGAACTATTATTATAATAGTGCTCAGAGCTAGTAAGATTAGGGTCAAGGAGAACAAGTTTAGCTAACTTGTTTTGAATGCGTTGAAGGGAGAGGATTTTGATATTGTAAATAAATAACTTTGTTATCATTGCACTATCATAATATTGAAAGCCTTTATATAAACTTGCATTAGGTTATTAATTATGAAAAGTATAATTTCAAGTCAAAAGTTTAGTTCATTATATCACAAAATGTAGAAGTTCCAATAATAAAACTATGCCCTTAGACCGATGACATGTTGACTTACTTTTGATTAATGTATCTCAACCCAATGCTGTAATGTCTCTAATCCCAAAATAGGATTGCCTCATAAAATGTAATTGTACATGTAATGATACTTGTTAATGCTGAGATGGTGATTACAACAAATATTTTAGGGGGAAAAGGGTGAAGGTGGAGGAGGTCAGATGGAAAGCGGTAGAAGATGGAAACGTATGTACAGAGGTACCAAAAGCTGGACTTCATGGAGAAATAACTCAAAGTCAGGGACCTTTCATCAAAAGGTCAAATTGATAATCATTGAATATGTTATTAAATATTTTATAACAGTTTAAGTAGTTGCAGGCAGTTGTGAGAAAACAAAGTCAAGTTAATACTTTTATTGTTTAATCATTATACTTTACCACGACTTTGTTTATGAGCTGAATCGATCACAATCAATAACAAAGTAATCCAATATTTTTTTAAGGTAATAAATTTTAGTGTATAGATTGTATTTTACTGGTAATTATTGTTTATGAATTTTGTTTATACATTCATATTATGGTGTTTTTAAAAATTGAAGGTTCGAGAAAAGTGTTCATCCCTCTATTAAGTTTTGCTATTGATTAGCTTATATGATTTTGAACATGTTCAAGAAACATTTTAGATAATAATGATATTTATCACTTTAGATTCAGTATATCAGTGGAATTGCAATAAATAAAACTGAACCAAGTCTAACCATTTGTGATTTCAGGATAACAAATGACTCAAGAGAAGATGAGATGGAACAAAATCTGTCAGAAGTGAGCGGTATCATCGGTAATCTCAAGAACATGGCTATTGACATGCAGAGTGAAATTGGCTCTCAAAACAAGCAGCTTGACAGAATTAATCAACAGGTGAGTCGATATTCTTAAATATTTTAAAGACATTTTTTTATGTAAGATGCTTTGGACATTTTTGAACTACATGTTTTGTTAACAGTAAGAATAATCATTTATTTGATTTCTAGGCCACCACTCTGGATGATAAAGTGCAGAATGCAAACAATCGTGCCAATAAAATGCTTAAAAGTTGATTCCAGTCACTGCAATTTCCTTTGAGATAATATTTGTTTGGCATTATTTAAAATTTGTTATCACCGTCATTGCCTTTGGGATATTACCTTACTTTAACAAATTAAGCAAGTTTATGATGCTCTGCAATCAGATACTTTTCTGTAGAATTGTTAATTGGCTTAATGAACTCAGTTGTTCAATCGGCCATTATTGAACGAATATATGATTCTTTATTTTTTTTTTAGAGCTTTGAATTTATTTTTATGATCACATGATGCTTAAAATACTATTGAAAAGAATTCTGTGAGCTTGTGGTATCTACATATGCTATATAACTCCTTGTAATCACAATCTTCATTCTATAATTTATGCAATGTATTTATGTTTTTCAGCAGGATGCATTTCTGTACTTTCTTCGTGTTTTTACCCTAGTGCCTTCATTTGTGCCTGATTGTTACTTCCATTGTTTATCAATGTCAAGAATTACTATGTATATAATTTCGTTTAACTTAAAAAAAAACACATCACATAATGTGTTTGCGTTAGTTGTTAAGGTTTTGGTTATGCAAAGATTGCTTATGAAAGTCGCCAGACTATGGTCCTCGACGCTACTTAATTGGGCACTCTAATTTGCCGTAGCAACGAGACGTTGTGTTATGAATTAAATATGTAATATGCTTAGAACACTAGGGTTAGGGTGAATTAGAGAGGACAAAGGTCGTCTCATATGTAGCTTCTTAGAAATAATACTAATCAGTAACTCCTGTAGTCTTAATCGAACTTACTTTGTTCTCGATCAAAATACACCTACAAACACCCAAACCCTAACTTTCGTTTAGGCCTTTGATATATTCAATATTCGTACAAAGGTAGAATGAAAACGAAAAAAATGTTTTATTAGCATCTTATTAACATTTTATTGCATAGCTAGATGATTAGGACGCACACCGAATAAAAACGTTGGTAGGTAGGTGGTTATATTGACGTCCGTCGAACAACAGGACCACCTGCTCAATTTCAAAGCCGTTCCTGGTTGTACTGCAACACGTTTGAAAACGGAAAAATTCAATATTTACGTACAATGTTCAAGCCAATCAGATCCCTAAGACTGTCGTCCAATTTGAACAAATAGGGGGCGTCTCATTATTGGGTCTCATTATTGGTTGGCTTAAACAAGTAAAACCGAGAGAATTTGAGAACCATTTGAGAAAACCACAAGTTTTTCAAGATAAATCATATATTATCGCTCTAGTAATTTCAATAAAACGATATTTGCTTAGGCTTAGACGCTTTCTGTGTCTTCTAAGAGCATTCCAAAACGATGGTTAGGGTTAACAATTTTAGGGTTAGGGTTTGGATTAGGGTTAGGTTAAATTAAATGCATGTTGCAACGGAAATTAATTTATTATGGTGGGATTACGGTTTAATTGGAAAAAAACACTTTCATTCTTATAAGACTCTTTCCTGACTGCTTAAACAAGTAATACAAATTGTAATCGAGAGAATTTGAGAACCATTTGAGAAAACCACAAGTTTTTCAAGATAAATCCTATATTAGAAATTTCAATAAAACGATATTTGCTTAGGCTTAGACGCTTTCTGTGTCTTCTAAGAGCATTCCAAAACGATGGTTAGGGTTAACAATTTTAGGGTTAGGGTTTGGATTAGGGTTAGGTTAAATTAAATGCATGTTGCAACGGAAATTAATTTATTATGGTGGGATTACGGTTTAATTGGAAAAAAACACTTTCATTCTTATAAGACTCTTTCCTGACTGCTTAAACAAGTAATACAATTGTAATCGAGAGAATTTGAGAACCATTTGAGAAAACCACAAGTTTTTCAAGATAAATCCTATATTAGAAATTTCAATAAAACGATATTTGCTTAGGCTTAGACGCTTTCTGTGTCTTCTAAGAGCATTCCAAAACGATGGTTAGGGTTAACAATTTTAGGGTTAGGGTTTGGATTAGGGTTAGGTTAAATTAAATGCATGTTGCAACGGAAATTAATTTATTATGGTGGGATTACGGTTTAATTGGAAAAAAACACTTTCATTCTTATAAGACTCTTTCCTGACTGCTTAAACAAGTAATACAAATTGTAATCGAGAGAATTTGAGAACCATTTGAGAAAACCACAAGTTTTTCAAGATAAATCATATATTAGAAATTTCAATAAAACGATATTTGCTTAGGCTTAGACGCTTTCTGTGTCTTCTAAGAGCATTCCAAAACGATGGTTAGGGTTAACAATTTTAGGGTTAGGGTTTGGATTAGGGTTAGGTTAAATTAAATGCATGTTGCAACGGAAATTAATTTATTATGGTGGGATTACGGTTTAATTGGAAAAAAACACTTTCATTCTTATAAGACTCTTTCCTGACTGCTTAAACAAGTAATACAAATTGTAATCGAGAGAATTTGAGAACCATTT